>MINK01187997.1:23108-35685 GCA_001735545.1 Phormia regina
CAATTCTAATTCAGGTTTAATTCAATTCTAGTTATGTTATTTTAATTTTTATATTAATTCTATTGCAATTTTAGTTGATTTCTAATTATTTAATTTAATCTAATTATATAATCTAATTCAGTACGAGTTTACTTCTAGTTCAGTACTAATTTAGTTCTAGTGCCTTTATAGTTCTGTTACTGTTTAAGTTGAATAGTTTAAGTTGAATTCCAGTTTGTTTCTAGTTCATTTGTACATTTAGTTCTCTTCAGTTTCAATTAATTTCCAGATTAGTTCAATTTCAATTCCAGATTATGTATGGTCCTAGTTCAATTCGAATTGAGATCAATTCCAATTGCTTTTCAATTATAGTGTCGTTCTAATTATGTTATAGTTTCGTAACGCAGTTCTATTTTAGTTCCATTTCAGTTTTATTTCCATTACTCTCTTCAGCTAAATATTATAACTCTTATAAGACATAAATAACATTTTTAATCATTATTTTGTTTCCATTTTTAATTTCTAACAATTTATAATAAATTTAAAATAGAGAAAAAACTATTAAAGTAGTTTTTACAACATTTAAACAAAAACTAAAATTTCCAAAAAATAAAAAAAAAATAGAAATTAATAACCTCTAAGTAAATTTAAAACTTAAAATGCGTTGGTTAAAAAAAAAAAAAACTAAAACTAAAAATATACTTAATCCACAAATTGTAAGTTTTGGTATTGACGTCATTTTGTTGGTTTTATACTAATATTTTTTTTCTTCTATTTCTGGCCTTTTTTTTAACTATTTTTAAGTTTTTTTCCATCAGCTTCTTTATTTTTCTAGCTTTAAACTTCAAATCATTTGAAAATAAAATCAAATAATTCATTGTAACCTGCTTTATGTAATAAAAACAACAACTACTACAATTTTTATAATATGTGTAAGAGTATGTGTGAGAGAGTATTTAATATAAAAATAAATAAAAACAACGACAAATAAATAGAGATCTCTTACCACACACTAACACTATATGATTACTTTTGTTATTATAATTGTTGTTGTTGTAGTAGTTGTTATTATTTGTACTACTACTACAACAACAACAAAAAATAAAAATTATATTTTAGCTTGTGTTTGTTGTTGTTTTTTTTATTATTTTAATCTCTCTTATTGGCCATTTTGTACATTTATGTATTTATTTTTGTTGTTGGTATTTAATGTGCGTGTAGTTTTCATTGGTTAAAATTATTGTGTTGTTTTTGTTATTATATTATATTGTTTTGTATTATTATTTCTTTTTTTATTTTGTACTTTTTTTTCTTGTTGTTTTTTTTTTTTTGTATTTGTTTTTAATGTATAGTTGTTTGTTGTTGTTATTGTATTAGTGGTATGAGTATGATTATTGTGTTGTCTTTACAATTTTTATTTTTAATAGTTTTTTTTTCTTTTTTTTTGGAATTTGTAGTTGGTGTAGTTGATTATTTTCTTGTATTATTTGTTTGTTTGTTTTTGTAGAGGTGAGTGAGTGAGGTGAGTGTGTAAAGTATAGAGCGGTAATATTTTAATAATAATGATTAAATCTACGCAAGTTACGCCCCTTAATGATGACAATTTAGGTTTCTTTTTTTTTTCTATATTTTTATCTTAATTTACATTTTATTAACATTAAATATAAGAGATTTTTTTTTCTTAAATACATGTTTTAAAGTTCTTTTGTTTAAGAAAAGCACAAATCAAGGGTCATTAGCGGTCATATGATAATTTTAAATTCTTTGTTTATTTAGAGGGAAGTATGTTATAAAGTTTTAATAAATTTTTATTATTTTATATTGTTTTCAAAATATTTTAAAGAAATTTATGATTTTTTAAAAAAAAATCTAAAAATAGCAAATTAATTTTTAATATTAAAATGTCAAAATCAAGTGAAATATATTTTATTGTTAGAGAATTAATTCAGAACTAAACTAAAACTTAACTAGAACTAAGCTAAAAAAAATCTTTTCAAAATATTTAAATATTTACTTATAAGTTAAGTGTTTTTTTATTTATTAAACAAATGTTTATTTTTTATTTATTTTATATTTACATTAAAATAATTTGTACTAATTTTCTAAATTTTTCCCCTTTTTTTAATCTATTTACAGAATTCCGTCCACTTATTGAAATTTAATAGCTAAACAATATTCAAAAGAAACAAATTACAAAACAAATGTTTGGGTCATTTCGTTGAAAAGAAAAATCCTTTTTGCAAACCTCTTTACAAAAAAACTATAAAAAATGGAACTTTAGCTAAAAATCCTTTTTTTCCAAACAAAATACAAGAATAAAATTTAATACAAAACACAACCCTTAATGGCCTAGTTTGCATAACTGTAACAAAACTATTAATATTTTTAACTTTTAACAAAACAAACATTGAAAAAGAAAAATTAAACGAAAAAAAAAATTAACATAAAAAACTATTATTATCCTTCCTCCCCCGGTCTCATTATCAAAAAGAAAAAAAGGAAAAATCTAAAGAAACTAATTCTTATTTAACAATAAACAATTATTGGTTTTTTTCGTTTTCCCTAACCCCCCCCCCAAAAAAAAAAATACTACGACGCAAATGACTGAATCAACACAATTACAAACAGCAGAGAATAATAACGCAGGGGTTGTTAAAATGGAACCTTTACCGCCTGCCACAACAGCTTCAACAGCCAATACAAATTTGGCCACTTCACCAGCACCTTCATCCGTTATGGAACAACAGACACAACAACAACAAACGGCTGCTATAATATCAGCCACATTGCAACAGCAGCAACAACAATTGCAACAGCAACAGCAGCAACAACAACAATATGCTTTAAAATGGAATGATTATCAAACATCAATGTTAAGCTCATTTCGTCATTTAAGAGATGAAGAAGATTTTGTCGATGTCACTTTAGCCTGTGATGAACGTTCCTTTACCGCTCACAAAGTTGTATTGAGCGCTTGTAGTCCCTATTTTCGTAAACTTTTAAAAGCAAATCCGTGTGAGCATCCTATAGTTATATTAAGAGATGTACCAGCTGATGATGTGGAGAATTTATTGAGGTAAGAAAAAAATTTAAACTCAAAAATTTTATTAAGTAAATTTTTCAATGAACAATTTTTCGTTAAATAATTTCATTAAATAAATTTTTAATGAAAATTTTTCATTAAATTTCATTAAATAAATTTTTAATTAAAATTTTTTCATTAAATTTCAATAAATAAATTTTTAATGAAAAATTTTCATTAAATAAATTTTCAATGAAAAAATTTTTCATTAAAAAAATTTTTAATAAAAAATTTTATATTAAATAAATTTTCAATAAATTTTTCCCTTTAATTTCATTAAAAAAATTTTCAATGGAAATTTTTAATTAAATAATATTTAATAGAAATTTTACTTAAAATAATTTTTCAATGAAAATTCTCATTAAAAAATTTTTAATTAAAATTTCATTCATTAAATAAATTTTTTAATGAAAATTTTTCCTTGAATAAATTTTTTAAGAAAAATTTTCTTTAAATAAATTTTTAACGAAAATTTTTCTTTAAATAAATTTTTAACGAAAACTTTTTAAATAGATTTAAAAAAATTCATTAAAAAAATTGTAAATAAAATCTTTTCATTAAATAAATTTTTATTAAAATATTTTCAGTTAAAATATTTCATTAAAAAACAAATTTCAAATTAAAATTTTTATTAAATAAATTTTTAACAAAAATTTTTCTTTAAATTAATTTTTACTAAAAGCTTTTCATAAAATAAATTGTCAATAAACTTTTTTAATTTAATAAATTTTCAATCAACATTTTTCATTAAAATAATTTTCAATAAAAAATTTTCTTTAAAAAAAATTTCAATAAATATTTTGAATACAAAAGTTTCAATGAACATTTTTCTTTTAAACAAAATTTTTAATTTTATTTCCCTTCATTCTCCCTTCTTGTCCTCTTTCAGCTTTATGTATAATGGCGAAGTCAATGTGGGTCATGAACATTTACCGGAATTCCTTAAAACCGCCCATTTATTACAAATTCGTGGTCTAGCCGATGTCAATAATGGTTCTTCGGCTTCTTTCACCTCCACACTTGCTTCCTCAACGCCCTCCTCCAATAAATTGAATAGTTCGTTAAATTCACAATTATCGGGCAGTACGAACAAATTGAATTTCCTTACAGCTGCTACACAAGCTCTCAGTAATTCCTCCAATTCACCCTTTACCACACCATCGTTGGGTTCGACAACACCTTTGAATAATTTATTGAATAATAGTGGCAGCAACAATAATAATAGTAGCAACAATAATAACAATAACAACAACAGCAGCAGTAACAACAACAATAATAATACTAATAGCAACAACAACAATAATACAAATAATGGAAAAACCCCTGCCATACAGGAATTGAAGGCCTCGTCAGCGTCTCCCGTAAGAAAACCAAACAATAACAATAAAGTAAAGTAGACACTTCCGGAAAACAGATTTGTCGCGAAATGATAGAGCATTATTTTAATTTGATTCTCTTGTTTGTTTCTCTCTCTCTCGTTTTCTTAAATTTAGGCTAATCATTGGGATTTATCGGATTCAGATAGTAATCGTAATAATCATTTGACTCCACCTCCACAAAAAAGAATAAAAAGTGCCGATTTGTTTCGTGCCCAACATGGTATCAGTCCTGAACGTTTATTAATTGATCGTGAATTTCCAGTAGCTGGTCAACATCCTTTAACACGTAATCGTGATCGTAGTCGTGAGACTTCACGCGATAGAGATCGTGAAATGCGTGAATCTTTATTGGGTCAGGCTTTGGAAAATACAAATGGTTTACAGGTAAGTATTTGAAAAAGAGATTTTATTATTTTTATTTCAATATTAAATTTCACAAAATTTAAATTATTTTAAATAAAATGTTAACTTTTGTTTTTCTGTGTTATTTGTTTTATTATTTATTTTATTTAGAAACAACATCCCGATATGGCTTCCTTACATGCCCAAAGCGCTGGCGAAGACTCTAATAGCTCTGATACTGAACCCTCTGATCGCGGTGATGGCCAACATGATGGCACTATGGACTCTATGGACAATCAACGTTCTCATTCCTTCCCTAATGCCTTTTTAGGTTTACAAGGTATACCCGGCCTTTTGCCTGGTCCTTCTGGTATGGGTGCTAATGATTTTGGTAAGTCCTTTTTAAATATTTATTTTTTTTTTCTTAAAATATTTCATATTTTTTTTTTTTAATTTTTATTAATTAATACATTTACATTTAAATAATATATTGAAATATATATTTGCCTCTTGTTGTTATGTTGACAAAATTTGCTCATTCTCGATTTGAATTGAAAAAAAAAGTATTTTTGAAAAAATATATATAAAATCATATTATCGCAAAAAAGAACATAAACAAAAATTAAACCCAATTGGTGATTTTTAAATTTTATTTTGCATTTCTTTTTATAATTTTTTTTATTTGTTTAAAAAGAAAATATTTAAAACAAAAGCATGTAGTACAATAATAAAATAGAATTAAATTTAAACAAATAAATAATGGCAAATCATGGAGAATTATATAGAAGATATGTGAACAGATAATTGGCATACAAATTGGTTTAAATTTTAATTAGTTTTATAAGAAAAATAAATTCAAAAAAAGTTATGGGAAATTGAAAATAAAAAGATTTATATACAATTTGCCATTATAAAAAGTAAAATTAAAAAAATGTTTAACACAAACCAGCACCATTTGAATATAAAAATTTTATAATATAAATTTAATATAACTTCTCCGTCCGATCTAACCGTCTAAAAAGATTAAAATTTATTTCTAAACAAAATAATTTATTGATTTTTTTTTTTTTAATTTTTGAATCAAAATTATTTGTCCAATAAATATTCAATAAAACATTTTCCTTAAAGAAATTTTCATTTAATTTTTATTGAAAATTTTTCATTAAATAAATTTTCAATGAAATTATTTTCATTAAAAAAATTTTCAAAGAAATTTTTTCGTTAAAAAAATTTTTAATGAACTAATATTTGCTTAAACTCCACTCTAAGAAAAGCTGTAGAACTTAAATTATTAATAAATCATTTTTAAATATTTTTTAAGTTTCAGATGTTCTTCGTTCATGAGTTTTGCAAGAAATCAAAAATATTTATAACTTTTGAAAGCTTTCTGAGAACCTATAATGACAACTTAAATTTGCAAATATAAATTAAGCTTAAACTAAAAATATTTAAAATAAAAATATATACTATTAAAGCTCATATTAATACTTGGTAAAAGCTTTATTTTTAAAACTTAACATTATAAAAAAAAATCACTTAAGGAAAACTTTCAGTTAGAGTTTATTAAAGTTTCAAATCTCCGTTAATTCCTTATTAATATTTTCAAAAACGCAATAAATGTTGGAGACCTGAAAAAGCTTTAGAGACTTTTACTTAAAACTACTTCATTGTTCAAAGAAATATCATTTTTCAATGAAATAATATATTACTTAAACTTACATGAACTTAAAGCTTTCTGAGAACCTATAATAAATAATGACAGCTTAAATTTATACTTGTAAATTAAGCTTAAACTTTCAAAAGCTTTAAAATAAAAATATTTACTGTTAAAGCTCATATTAATACTTGGTAAAAGCTTTATTTTTAAAGCTTAACATTATAAAAGGAAAACTTTCATTTAGAATTTATTAAAGCTTCAAATCTCCGTTGATTCCTTATTAATATTTTCAAAAACGC
Organism: Phormia regina; assembly: GCA_001735545.1. Classification (NCBI taxonomy): domain Eukaryota; kingdom Metazoa; phylum Arthropoda; class Insecta; order Diptera; family Calliphoridae; genus Phormia; species Phormia regina. The sequence continues at coordinate 29,847 of MINK01187997.1, forward strand.
AACAAAAATGTTGGCGAACAGAAAAAGCTTTAGAGACTTTTACTTAAAACCGCTTCATTGTTAAGGTTAAACAATTGAAAAAAAATCAAAAAGCTTTAAAAACCCCCTTTCAAATATTAATTTTTATTTAAAATTACTTCAACCTTAAGACTGAAAAAAAGCTTTGAATAAAAATCAATATTTGATATTGATTTTTATTACAAATTACACCCTTTAAAAAGCTTAAGACTGAAAAAAATCGTTTATAAAAGCTTTACTGATTTTTATTTAAAAAATACTTCATTAAAAAGGTTATAAAGATTGGAAAAAAATTAGAAAAGCTTTAAAACCCCCCCTTTCAAATGTTAATTTTTATTTGAAATTACTTTAACCTTAAGACCGACAAAGCTTAAGACTGAAAAGAAGAATCGTTTATGAAAGCTTTAAGAAAAACCCTGTGAAATATTGATTTTGATTTAAAATTACTTAAACCTTTTTAAAAGCTTAAAACGAAAAAATCGTTTATTGCTTTAAGCAAAACTCTGTTAAATATTGATTTTTATTTAAAGCTACTTAAAACCTTTTTGAAAGCTTAAGAAGGAAAAAATCGTTTATGAATAATAGTTTAATAAATTTTTTTTATTAAAATTTAAAAATTTGAAAAAGAAAAACAGAAAGCTTGTGTATCAAAAGTTTCAGTTTTTATTTTATTATAACAAATCTTTAAATATACAATTTCTTTCATTTTTATTTAAAAGCTTTTTGAAACTTAAGTCTTTTTACTTAAGTATTATTTACAGCGTTTAGGATGAATTATTCCTTTGTTTTTTAAATTTTTATAAAGAATATTTTTAGAATTAAGAAAAAAATATAAATTGAGCAATTTTCACAAACTTCCTGTCACTTTTATTTAAAGCTTTGTTTTTAAAGCTGCAAATCCTTTTGACTTAAGAGTCATTAGGAGACCTTTTATTTTCTTAAAAGCCAAAGCAAATATTAATTAATCAACAGATTTTAAAATAAAAATTAATAAACAGATTTTAAATACCCAAAAAACTTTTTTAATATTCTTCTAAGCTTTTTATTAAAAGCACATTTCGTTAAAGAAATTAATTATATAAAAATGTGATACAAAAAATTATAATTTACACAAAAATTTGTGCTGAAAAGTTTTTCAACATAAGTTGTTTATAAAAGCTCTTTAAAAAGCTTCATAAACACTTTAAAATTAAAAAAGAAATTTGTTTTTAAACTTTTAAAAATATTAAAGAAATGTCAAAGCTATAATTTAAGATTCTGATAAAAAGCTTGCATTTTACAGCTAAAGAGGACATATTTAAATTGCGAGATACCTCTATAACAAATATTGTATAACTTTTAAATTGATTTATTACAAGTTTCAATACAAAAGCTCTTTAAAGCTTTCAAAAATATTTTTGTTTTTTAGAAAACTTTTTAAAATGATTGGAGAAATGTCAAGTTATATAATAACGATAAGTTTTAATGCGATATTAAAAGCTAAAGAAGGATGTATTAGATCGTATAATAATATTTTAATTAGTAAAAGCTTTTTAAATTATGTTAAAAGGATTTTAAAGTAAAAAAAGAATTCTATAATTTATTATAGGACATTTTGAAAATAAATGGAAAACAAATAAATATATTTTTCCAATAAATTATTTTTAAAAATTATTTCAAGTTTATAAATTATTAAAAATTTAATACATTCTGGGGTATTCACAAGTGTGCTATGCTATGTCGTAATTGTCAATAACATCATAAAATTTTATCTATGAATAAAAAATATTGTTATTGCTTTTCTTTTTATAAAATGTGTATGACATTATGACAATACGACATGAAACACACATTGTGAAATCACCCCAAATTATGTTTTTAAATGGTGATGAGTTTGCTTTAAAAAGAAACGGTTTGCTCCGTTTAAATTTAATATAAATGTAAAAAATTATACACAATTATTGACTGCCTCTATATTTTTAATATATAAAACTTATTAAATCACTTTTTTTTTTATTATGTTAAAATAAATCATAACAAAGAGTAAAGGTGAAACAATCGTTGCCACGTTAAACAATTTCAAAAAAAAAAAAAAAAACCAATTCTAAAAGCTAATACCTTTATTTTTGTGTATTAACAAGTACCCTGGTAGGATTCAAAACGTGTTCAATTTAAACACTTAATATATTTATATAATATAACAAAAAAATATTAAAAAAAATAAAAAATAATTTTATATCACTTAGATTTTATCTTGCACACACAATACAAACTTAGTGGTCATCGAAGAGAATATTGAAAACAAAAACTAGAAAATTATTTTTATGATTATAGCATTTATATATATGTAGTACTGTTAGTAAATAGAGATACATACATATATCTATGTATTTGTCTATTTTGTTATGTATTAATTGTCTTAATATGCTCTCACATTAGCTTTAATCATATATGAGTAGAATAATTTTCATAATAACTAATAATCAAAGAGCATTTAGTGAAAATGTGTTTATACCCGTAAAAAAATAAAATGAAATAAAATAAAAATATTTGATGACCCATCTAAGAAGTTTAGTAGATTCATATTTACCATTAAATTATCTATTTACCATTATTATTGAACATTTGTTTAATATTATTAATACTTATGTATTAAAGAATATTGCATATGTACGGGCGCTTATTTTTATATTTTTTCCCAAATATTTTTTTTTTTTTTTTTAATATTCAATACACATCTTGTATTTAAACTGACCATACGTTTTATGTGTATGTAATGAGTTGATGAGCTTATATTTGTTTATAGTTAGAATACAGGGTGTGCGTGTGTGTGTGTGTGTGTTAGAGTTAAAGAAAAAATAAAAAGGAAATAGTTGTCTTTTCTTTATGGTTGTTAAGGGTTGCCAAGCAATGAATGACTTGCTTTATTCTTATTTTTATTTATTTTATTTTTTTCTTCAAATATTTTAACATGGTTTTTGTTTATTCCTTTAAGCCATGAATATGTTTTTTTCGTTTATATATTTTTTTATTATTATGATTATAATAATCTATAAACATTCAATATCTATGCTTATGTCCTGTTAACGACCATTAACATGTGTGTGTTATTTTTTTTTAAGGATATTTATAATGTATATGTAGATTATTATACATTTATATATGTTTAAGTACAATACCTATTTAATGTAAATGATGTTGGTGTTATGTTATTCTTATTATTCTAATGACATCTAATAAAAAACAAACATGTTATAGTTACTAGAAAAATATATATATATATGTGTAGCATCTCAAAAATCATTTGTAATTCAAATAATAAAAGAAAAACATGAGCTTTTGTTGAAGTAATTTTTTCCTGGGGAAAATTTCATTAGAAAAGATAATTTAATTTGGGAAAATTTAGTAGAAAAAATTTTGAAAATTAAAAAAAAAAAATAAGCGAAAAATATCTCGCTAAAATGAAAAATATGAAGAAAAATTGGAAAACATTAAAATACTTTTTTAATACTAGATATAAAAAGAAAGAAAAAGTTTATCGCGTATATAAATTAAAATTCGTTAAAGCAAAATATCGTTAAAGAAAATTTAAATATGAAAACATGTTTTTTAGAAATATCTTCAAAATTATCCAAGCGAGAAAATTCGCTTAGTATAACGAAAATATTAAAGTGAAGAACATTAAAATCTAAAATTATTTCTCTAACGAAAGAATAAGTTTATCTGATATATAAATTATATATCGTTAAAGCAAAATATCGTTAAAGAAAATCAATATTTTAAAACATGTTGGTCGGAAATATCTTCAAAATTATCTTAAAATTGCAAGTGTGAAAAATTTCATTCAAGAAAATTGAAGTTTGAAAACATGTTGGTTAGAAATATCTCAAATTTCCGAGCGAAAATTCCAAGCGAGAAAATTCGCTTAAGCGAAGTAAAGCTTTTTATTAAAAACAATATTTTCAATAATTTTTAAAATAAAAAATTAAAGCGAAAAAAAAAAAAACAAAAAGAAACTAATCGTAAATATGAAAAAAATTTTAGGCGATAAATGAGAAAAATTAACGCGAAAGTGTGCTGCATGTTATTATTTGTTATTTGCAAAAATAGAATTTATTTATATTTTTTTTATTTTATTTATATTTTTTTAATTTCAAATTTTCTTGCGAAAAAAAAATTTTCGCTAAAATTAAAAAAAAAAAAAAAAAAAATTCGCAAAAATTAATATTCTAAAGCTAAAATAAAGATTTTAATATAAAATTAAAAGTTAAAGTTTTTTGAACTAAAAGAAAATTTATAAAAAATGTCGCTCAAATTTATTATCGCAGAAACGCATTTTTTTTTTTCGCCAAAGCTTTGCTTGGATGAAAAAAAAAAATTGTGAAAGCAAATTTTAAAGCTAAACATTCTTGCTGCGGCTAGAAAAATCTTTCAAGGAAAAAATATATTATTTATTTAAATTATTGCTCGGATATATCGCTAAAGAAGTATTTAATAAAATTGACCTTTTGTAATAAAGTGTTTCTTATATTTTAAGTTAAAAATTATAATAATTTTTTTTTCTCAAAAAATAAATATCGCAAAAACGAAATTTTTCGCCAAAACTTGTATAAAGCAGATTTAAAAAAAAACAAATTATTGCTATGGCGAAAACAAAATTAAAATAAAAAACAAAATATCGCTGAGGCGAAAAATATTTCTAGCGAAATTTTATTTCAAAGAATATATAAAGGAATTTTAATAAATTGCAAACTAATAATAGAAAAAAGATTTTTAAGCGAAAAATTATCGCTAAAACCGAATGTGAAAAAGAATTTAATTAAATTAAAAATCTAAATATTTAAAAGGCAAAAGAATTTCGCTAAAGAAAATAATTTCAAATGACATATGAATAGGAATTTTGAGAAGAGAAAAGAATTTCGCTTAAATATAAACAATTGAAGAAAAATTTAGCTTAAGAGAATATTAATTTTGAGAAGAGAAAATAATTTAATAATTTTTGGTTTAAGCGAAAATTATTTCTTATTGAAATAAAGGAAATAAAAGGAGTGAAATGAGTGAAATGTAAAAAATGTGAAACAAATTGTCATTAAAATGAAACAGTTTTTCGCTGAAATCAAAAATTTTATTTTTAAAATAAAAATTTCCTCTCTAAAGTATTAATTTGCTATTAACTTAAGATCACTCTTTTGTGTTCTTCATTTTGTGGCCTTTAAAATATCCTTTAGTTTTTTTTTATAAAAATTCTTATTTTCTTAAACTTTTTTTCATGCTAAAGAAATTAACATTTTATTACTTTCTTATTATTCTACTCTGACGAAAGCCAAAAAAAAAAATAAAAAAATAAATATTGTATAATTTTTCTATAACATATAAAATGAAATAAATGCACATATGTGTTAAAGGACATTTTAGGATTTTCAGTATTTTTCTTTTGAGAAAAAAAAGCTAATATTTTCTTTTGCATTTTAATATGTTTTCGAACACATTTTAAACCCAAGTAAGAAAAAAAAAATACAAGAACTCTAAAAGAAGAATTCCTTGAATAAAAGATAAAACTAACAATTTTGTAGTTGTTGTCAAATGAATGAAGAAAATAGACAAAAAAAAAAGGACCACATAAGTCATGAACATTTTTAAAATTAAAATAAATTGTTAAACGAGCAAAAAGTAAAAAAGAACTAAACAAACACATGATAAAACTTTAAACTAAAGGTTGAGATTTGCTTTATATTTGCTGGCCACAAATATATAAGAAAAAAATGAAAAAGAAAAAGATTGACAGTTTATAAATAAGAACAATTTTAGAGAAAAAGAAGCAAAAACAATTTAGGGGAAAAAT
>MINK01187999.1:0-15598 GCA_001735545.1 Phormia regina
TTGGCCAGCAGTTCTGACTGCCTTGTCCGTGGCCGTGCCCTTTACAACTTCACATTGTTAGTAATCTAAGGGGTTAGTAAGTTTTGTTTTTTTTTAGGTTAGTAGGTTAGTTTTTTTTAATTTTTTTTAGTTTGTTTTTTGTTTTAATTTCTTTTTGTTTGTTTTTTTTTTAAATATAATAACGTGGTCCACCATAAGGTCATGTGAGTGGTCAACTCACAGTGGATCCACAGACCAAGGAAAGGTCTAAAAGTCATGTGGTTGAGTCAAGCCACAACCTTTTCCCCAGACTCTTATACCTGTAAATGAAAGAAAAGAAATAGATTAGTAAGATGAATTAACTCAAATTGGAACGATACATTACCTGAATACCTGAAATAAAAAGAAATATTAATATTTTTGCTACAAATATTGTAATTTATAATTAAAATAATACTTACCTCCTTCGAAATGTACACAGCCGCCTGAAAAAATGAATAAAATATATTAATGTAAACATATGTAGCGAATTCGCCGCAATGATAAAGTAAGGTTGCCAGATATGAGGGTATGAATAATAGTAAACACAGATAAGGAGAAAACGATAGTAAATGAAATTATGAATGAATTTAAAAAAGTCTACTGTTAATTTCGAAATAATTATAAAATGTTTAGAAACATGTTTAGGTAATAATGAAAAAATAGGGATAGTTATATATGTTTTTTTTAATAAAATAGGATAGTTATACAAATTTAGAACAAAATAGGATAGTTATAGAAATTAGAAGAGTAGGAATAAAATACTTTATGGAATAGATTTCATGGAAACATCAGGGTATATATAGGGTGCTTAGCTCGGCCATTTTTAATAGATGACCGGCTTTTCAAGTGAAAATTAAAATTATTGAGAGACAAATAAAAATTAAATTAAAAGTAAAATTATAAAGTCAACAGCGAAACATATATTTAGAAATAAAATAGTTTAAATCAAAACAATAAAGTTATAAAGCAAAGGTATTTAGCAATTATTTTTTTTGTGTAATTAATGAAAGGTTTTAAATGCTTAAATATTTAGGAATATTACTGTAGCCTTTGTGCCAATAAAGAAGAGAAAAGAATAAAACTGTGGTGCTATATATTGGTCCCCTCCAGCCAAGTGTATCAGAGTGCAGTGAGTGGGGACCACAAATATTTTATCCAGTGTTGGACAACAAGTGACCTGGACAATTGGTGTTGGTAGATTTGCTGTTATTAAGATTTAATAACAATTGCCAGGTAACCAAACATTTCTTTTATTAAGGCGCTAGAGGCACAGGAATTTAATATCCTTAAAAAAACGGAGAGAAAAACAGCCGGGAAAAACAGATTAAGAAAAAAAATTGAAAATAATAATCTGATGGTTAAAAAAAAACCTAAAGAAAAATAATAGTTACATCCATAAGTAAAATAGAAAAATAAATAAAGTAAAATTAGTTAAATGAATAGGTTTAGTATTAGTTTAAGTATATATTAGTTAAATTAATTTTTTTATGTTAGGTGTCTTCGATAAATACCCAACCAATTTAATATAATTTTTTTAAATTAACGTTCTTCTGAAAAATATTTGCTCATCGTACCCGGGGATATATATTAAGTTGTAGGCTGTCATTGTAGCCATCAAATATTCGTTTAAGAGAGCTCTTTTAGGCTGAAAAATAATAAGGTTAACGCGAAACAGAGTGGTTTTCAAAGTTGATGAGGAAATAGTTATAGGAAGTATATTTGTATATTGTCGTTAATTGTCGTTTCCTTTTTTTTGTTGTTTTGGTATTTATTGAGGAATAAAATAATAATATATATTGTTACTTTAAAATTTGTAATAGTGTTAGTTTTTTTTAATAAATATGTTGTGAACTAATTTAAGATAAAAAAAATGCAGGAATAATTTATTTATATTGAGTGGTGTATAAAGGGTAAGTGGTGTTAAATGTGTGCGTTTTAGGGATCTCTTTGTTACATTTAAGGATAGTAGAGATTAAAGGTAGGGAATGGGCGACTGGAGCAAATATCTAGCTCCCACTTTTTTTGGTGTTCTGTTGTGTTAATTTATGTAGTAATGTTCATAAGTGTTTCCCCTTTTTGTTTATTGGTGCGGTCCTTGGGTCATGTCGAAGGGAGGTTCTCACACCGTGAGTAAGAGTCCGCCGAAGAGCTAGCCACACTGACTCGACATGACGCCCTTTGGTCACCGTTTAACAAGTTTTTATTACATAGGTCGATTTTCGGACTCTATGTTTCAAATATTAAGCAATATAAATGGGTGGGTGCTTTTATGAATTATTAAACTGAGGATCATTATTAAATGTTAACAATTGTGAATGTTAAAATACTGCTCTTGAATGTTTATGCTTTTTGGATAAAAATAAAATGACTTTGACGCAGTTCAGAGGTATGTTCGATTGTCCCACGCAAGCATATTGTTTCACGACCACTTTTCTTTCTAAATAAATAAATAAAATAAATACAATATAATATATATATATTATATTATATATATATATATATATATATATAATATAATATATATCATATATATATAATATATATATTTATATATATTTATATATTATATATATATATAATATATATATATATATTATACTATATGTATATATATAATATATATATATATTATATAATATTATATTATATATATATATATATTATATATATATATAATATATATATATTTATATATATATATATATATATTATATATAATATATATATATATATATTGCTATAATTTTCATACAAATCGTATTTCAAACAAAACAATCTTTTTTACATTTTGGTAATTTTGGCTAAGAAAAGTGGTCATTTCGGCTAAGAAACAATGCATAGATTTTCACTTTATAACTATTGTTGTCATGTTCTTCATTTTCAATAGTAATGATATAAGGTTCCAAAAATCTGATCTCAAATACTTCATTACATTGAAAAGTAAATAATTCCATAACTGCATGATGAAGAATTACAATTTTAGCTTCTATATTTTTAGGTACATTTATATTTTAAGTTTTTTTTAATACTTTCGGTAATTGGGGTTAGTTTATGCTCTTTTTTTTTAAGTAATACATTTTTTTCGATGTGGAATTTCATATATAAGTTTTGTCCTCAAAATCATCGGGCATTTTCTAATTTTTTTCCGTATACAATTTACTAATGAATGTAATTATTATTTCATTTTTTTATCTGATTCCGCTTGCTGTATCGCTTTACTAACTAAAAAAAATTCTTAATTTTATTTTTTTAATTTCGAAACTAATAAAAAGTACTAACCCAATCAAATATTTAATAAATAATTAATAGAACTTGATGGACTCGTATATAAAATATATAAAATGTATTTGTTATTCTTTCTTTTCTATTTCTTCTCTTAATAGGATGAAAAAAGTCTGGACATAATCGGTCAATATAAACCTGAAATATTTTGCTAAAATTCTACAAAGAAAACATTAATTCTAATCATGTTTATTAAAGTCAATATGTTTTCTGTTGTACATCAAATGAAATAGAACCAAACGAATATATAAAAAATGATCAAAATGCATAACACAAAAATCACTAGCCAAGAACGAACAAATTTAAAAAAATCTTTAATTTCTCATCATTAGAAAAAAATAAATAAATAAAACAAAAAGAAGTATCTCATACATCACTTTACTTTTAAGAATTAATCTATCAATATAATACCTTAATATAAATACATTATAATAATTTTTATTTTTTATTAATAACACAAAAAATATTACATATAAGTTAAAGTTTATAGTGTTTTTTTGTTTGTTTGTTTGTTTTAAATAAAAAAACAAAGTTTGTTTTTTATGTTTTAAGAACCGCTATTAATTATTATTTAACACATATTGATATTGCCACATTGAAAAAGTTTATTTTGCATTTGTATCGCCGTTTACGTACATACATCAGCTTCATCATAATTTTTGTTATAATTCTACAATTCTTGGATCTAGTTTTTGTTTAAAAGCAGGTAAGTTTTTTTCTAGTAACTTTAGTTGGTTTTGTCAAACTAAACTAATCATAAACTAACCCAAATACCTATCTCTATATTTCTCTCTCCATAATATACTATTTCTCTTCTGTTTAAATTCTTGTATTCAAATGCTTTATTGTGTATGCTTTTAAAATGCTTTACTTAGTTAATTGAAAAAATATATATAATTTTTTGTTTGTGAAAGATTGTGATTAACTGGTTTAACTGAGATTTTATCAGTTAACAAAAATTAAAAATCTTTTTAAAATTATATAATTGTTAAATAACTTGTATAAAATTAATTTATAATCTTTAACATATACGTAAACATTTTTTAGTTCTTAAATCATTGTATTATATAATTTTGCTTCGAGTTACCGTCTACTTACAATAAATCATTTGATATAGTCCCTGAATTGAAATTTTTACCTCTTTACTAAAAGTACTTGGTTCATTTCTTAATGATTTTTAATAATACTTTTTGAAATTTTTTTATTGGTTATTTTAGATGGCCCATGTGGTAGGCGTTCCTAAAAGAGACCCCTGCCGAAAATGTCAATTACCTGTGTTTTTGGCCGAGCGCTTAATGGTAGGCAAAAAGGTCTATCATCGCACTTGCCTGAAGTGTGCTCGCTGTGGTTATCAATTGACCCCTGGTAGTTTTTATGAAACTGAAGTTGACGAACAGTATTGTTGCGAAACATGTCCTGATGAAGAAATATCTAAAGATTGTAATGAGCAACAGCAAAATGATTTAACGGAAGCTGACCATTCAGGTGTTGAACATAGAAGTAAAGTTGAATATGAAAGAAATCTGTTACAATCACCGACAAGGTCTGCACGCAGTTCAATTAAGGATCGTTTAGCGTTCTTTGAAAATCAACGAGATGAAGAGGAATCAGATGTAAAACTTTTACAAAAAAGTTTAAGTGATGAAGAAAAATCTAAAAGTTTACAAAGAATTGAGAGTCCTTTCAAAAATGTTGCTACAACGTATAAGCCTAACGCGGCTCTATCAACATTTCTGAATAAAGCTGTCGACGATGAAGAATACATAAGTGAACCGTCATCGTCTATAGAAAATTCTAAAATGGAAACTTCTGATTCTGATGATGATACAGATGATTTAACAAATGTATCATTACCACCAGAACTACCTAAAAGTTTACCACCTTTAGAAGAGTTTAATGTTGAAAAGAAATCTGATGAACAAAAACGTTTTACAGTTTCGGCACAATTGGTGTTGGGGTTGTCACCAGAAGCAACTAAAATTTTTACACCTAACACCACAATAACAGCTGATGAAGAACAAAATAATGTTAGGGAAGCGGTCGAAGAAACAAGTATATTGCAAATTAATCTAGCATCCAGCATACGAATTGATAAAACCAATAACAACAATATAAATGATGAAGAGCTTGTATCTACTTCAGTACAAGGAATCGAGGACATGGCAGAAAACCGAACGGAAGAAGAAACAGTTCAATTGCATCCAAACAAACTAGAAAATAATTTAGAATTAAGTGAAACTAATGTTAATGATTGTATTGCCAAAGACAAATTTTCAAACGAAATTACCATGGAAAAAGTAGCCGACAATGTAGAAGGTAAACAAATTGGTGTAGATATAAAATTAAAAATTGACACTAAAACTTTAGCTGATAACAAATCAAATGAAGAGGATACCTTTGAATTATGCACAAAATTTCACGAAGAAAATACAGATGTCGCTCTTCAATTGGAGGACAAAGAAACTACTGAAAGGCTTAGTGTGGTACGTGCACGTCTGCAACAATTTGAAGTAACTAATAATATCGAAAATGAAGAGGAAATTTCTTATAAATTACAAGATAACTATGATGATAACGATATCCATACTAATAGAGAAGATTACACATCTAAACCAATTGATAACGAGCCTAATAATAAAGATTTATTTGAAAGCGCAGTGGCCACAAGTAATGTTAGTATGAATATCGAAATGGAAAATGAAAAATTGATTGATGATGGTAAAGTGCCTTTAACAATGGAAACAAAAGACAATGAAAAATTAGTAAATAATTTATTTAATAAAGAAGATAGTTTGGAAAAAATTAGTTCTAATGATAATGTGAAGGAAAATCAAACACCAAAAAAGAATTCTAGTAAGATTACTATTGAAGAATACCCAGAAGATTTGAATCCATTTAAATCCGATGAAGAAGAATTGGAAGGAGTGGATAATAACAAAGAAAATGTTGAATTAAGAACATCTAAGAAAAAAGTCAATTTAAATCCATTTGATTCATCAGATGATGAAGTTGAGTTAGAAAAACTAAAAAATTTCAAAAAATCTATCAATTCAACGCCTAAAGTACCTCCTCCGAGGCCACCACCACCTCGTATATCCAAAAATCCATTCGGCAGTGAAGACGAAGACGATATAAAAAATCTGAATTTTCATAGACGTTCAAGTCTTACGGGATCACAAAATAGAAAAACACCAGTTCCAACCCCACGTTCAAATATGTGAGTATTACAGTTTTTAATTTTTATCATTTCACTCTTGAGGTCACCATTTTTTGAATGTTTTCTTAAAAATAGATGAGTTTTCAAATATTTAACCCATGTTCAAATCTATATTAATTAAAAGCTTTTTAAGAAACTAGAGTTTTATCGTTCTGAACGAATCGATTCACGATCACTGAAGTGCACCAACTGAATTATTTTTCTTTTTTTTCAATAGTGAGAACTAAATAGTAAAAAGAACGAATATGCCCAACTCTATAACAAATCAAATTAATGGTAATACATTCAATTTTGATATACATATATACTATTAGTAAGAGCTGATGGCCTTTGCAGCTAGTGCTCTATTTTTTTTGATACCTTTATAATAATTAATTATTATGAAGTTATTCACTAAATAAATAAATAATTTTTTCAACTGACTATTGTCATAAATCTTAATATAAAAATAAGTGCATACTTTTAGTTGCTGTGTAAAAAAAACATCAAACAAAACTTAAAACCACATTTTGTTGTAGCCTTTAGGGGATATAGTTGAGATAATTTCGAATGAGTAACAAATTTTTTAAATATTATTCTAAAATGTTTTTTTAGAAAAATAGTTGTTCTTCCCAATTAGGATAATGTATGGAAATATTTTATAAATGAAATCAACAAATGTTTGTATACATATACATGTCACTTACCTGTTAGAAGGTCTCAATAATTACAATAACAAATAACGTATCGCATATGTATTTATATTATTTAAAATTGCTTAAATATATATATATATATATATATATATATATATATATATATATATATACAGTGTCTCNNNNATTATATATATTATATATATATATATATAATAATTATTTTTTATTAACCTAATGTTATAACTTAAAATAACTCATATTTTTATTAAAAAATAAAAATTCACTAATTTATGTGAGACACTGTATGTGTATTTGTTTAGTGCTAACTAGCTAAAATCACATTGTACTTAAACTATAATTTTTCATAAAAAATAAATATAGAACAACGAAGTCGTGTTAAACTTATTAACCCAAAACTTTTTTATTATGATGGGCTTTATAACTGGTCTATTAATAACTTTAACAATTCATGAAACAACTTCCGGTTTTTCACCTTCCAACGATTTAAAATTATTTCTGCAGCTGTTTATTTACATACACATATTCATACACATATGTACGTGTTTTTATGTATGAATGTACAAACATGCGTGTGTGTTGTTGTTGTTTTTTTTTGACAGTGACATAGATTTCTCAATAAATTTTTATAAAAAATATGTTCTTACTAAATAGAATTTCATCATATAAAATGGTAAATTCCTTCAATTGCAAAAGTTGGCTATAGAAAACCATATGTAATTTGAACACGTTCTCTATATGGTCGATGTTCTAGACTAAAAAATGTTTTGTATTTAAATAGTGTTTTCTATTAACACTTGATTTGAAATTATTTTATCAGACTGCGTGTATTAATTAAATTAAATAAAGCCTAAATATTACAAATTAACATCGAAATTCCAATGCTGATGTATTGATGCACACTTATATTTACTACTATTATTAATCTGTTGTAGGATTATAGTTGGTGTTTAAAGTACGCTGTGTGTACAACGAATGTCGATACAGTAAAAAATAACAATACAACTCATGTGCCTTATACCATTTTTGTTGTTAGTTATATAAGAAGAGCTAGGCTTGTATTTAATCCAGGTTTTGACAGAGAACTTTTTAGACAACTTCGTCAGTTTTAGTTTGACTTTGTACAAAACAACAACTTAATGACTGTAAACAATAAAGTCTTTATAACAAGAACAAAATATACAAATAAATGTATACAAGAAAATAGTTATTGTTTACAATTAATTAAAGAACTTTGAAGTAGGTGTCATATGACTTTAGATATACATATTTATATATACAACCAAAAATAAAAGGCAAATATTAATTTTCATTGCATAGTGCTTGACAAGACACTGCTTTTTATATCAATCTGTTGTGTCTACGTATGCGCACATATTTTCTTAACACATACAGTTGACGAACTTTTCGGTTGGTCTGCATAATTTATTGTAGTAACGGTTATAGTTCCGTTTTAAAATAAAAAGCAAAAAAATAAATAACAAAAACTAAAAAGAAACACAAATTTATTTTATGTGTCATTTTTTACAAAATTTCTTAGTGTTTTGTGTTCTGTCGTCAAAAATATAAAAAAAAAAACGTACATGCACGTTGTTTATTCATACAATTTCAGCTATACAATAATAAGATACAATGACATTGGTCAACGAACTTTAGTTAAATAAACATCATTAGAAGATTTTTTAAATATATTACATATATTCAAGTGTTTTTTTGAAGTGAATGCTCATCTATTTTAAGAGAAATTAAATAAAAATTTACTAAATATATGCTTTGACCAAAAATTTTGATTTATCAACATTATTTTAATTCACATTCAATCATTCATCGTCAATTTGTAAATAAAATCAATTGAAAAATGCTTAAATACAAATATATTCCCCCACATAAAATTAGATCACAATCACAGAATCCTACTCCGGAACCAACACCACGATTAAGCACAAAAATAAATACGAACATCAGTTCTTCTCTCTCTGGAACTCCGAATAACATATCCTTACCAATTTTACAAAATTCCAGTGATTATTATGGTAGTTCAAATTCATTGCACAGCAACAATGCAACTTCTTATAATCTTTTACGAAACTCTGATGTTAGATCATCAAGTAATTCCCTTAACTTATCGGCAGGCGGAACAATTAGATCTAGGAAGTCTCGAAGAGCTCCCCTGCCACCGGCTCCCGTCAAGGAATTATTCCCGTCGAACGAAACTATTAATAGTAGTTCAAAAACATCAACTCCCAGTTCGAGTACCGTTGGTACTCCGAAATCGGCTCGTAAAAAGAGACCAGCTCCAGCTCCACCAAAACCGGCTAGACTCGAACCGTCACAAGTTACACAAATACACGTTGATACAATAAGTACGCAGCCAAAAAACTTGAATAGTTACCCTCTGCAGAGTGAATTGGACTCGAAATTATCCGACGAAGAGAAAGCTTTGTTGGAGGGTAAGACTTTACAGTCGCAGCATATTAATGAATTAGATTTATCTCTATCACCGTCAGTCAGAAGTAGCTCTAAGCGATTGATACCACTGGACAAGGAACTACTTGAAGAACATGGTTCGCTGCAATATCTTGAACATGGCAACGTAAGTCAGTGTGATGATTTGAAACAGCAAAATCAGCAAAAATCTTCTGCAGGACAGGAAGAAGAACCAACTTTTGTGTATCGACGTCTTTTAATACCACAAAATTTGGAAACTCCAACGCACGAACACAATCCTGTAATAGAGGATATAAATAAATCTCCTTCCCTGGGAGAGAGGCAATTGGAGAAATTGAAAGATAATAAAGAAGCCAACAATCGAAATCGTCAGTCCCAAATATCAGTTGCCTCTTCAGGTACTGATGACAATGATCCTCTTTTTAACAAATCAGCACATGGGAAATGGAAACGACGCAAGGGTCCAGCGCCGGCTTTACCTATACCGCCGCGTAAGGTTTTACAAATGTTACCACTGCAAGAGATTAAGCACGAATTGGAAATTATTGAGGTTCAACAACAGGGTCTAGAAAAACAGGGTGTTATTTTGGAGAAAATGATTCGGGATCGCTGCGAAGGAGAGAACGGCGAACCTTTAAATTCAAATGGAATTCCAGGCGAATGCGGAGACTCTGCGTCTGGTTCATCGACTGCAGAAAATTCCAAAGAAGTTGAAAATTTAATATTGCAACTGTTCGAATTGGTAAATGAGAAAAATGAACTATTTCGCCGTCAAGCTGAGCTAATGTACTTGTAAGTGTTCAGTGTTAACATAAACCCGATTATCGTATATTGATTGCATTATCCTTTCGTTATATTTTTGTTTAGGCGCCGTCAACATAGGTTAGAACAAGAACAAGCTGATTTAGAATATGAAATTCGCATTTTAATGGCTCAGCCAGAACGCAATAAGACCGACTCTGATAAAGCTAGAGAAGAAGCTCTAATTGAACGTTTGGTAGAAGTGGTCAAATTACGAAATGAAGTGGTGGAATGTCTAGAAATGGATCGTCTTCGTGAAGCAGAAGAAGATCAAGTAAGTTACAAATTCAATCCCTTACTACATTATGTACAAATATAATATGCACTAATGTGTAATATGTAAAAAATCCTTTGTTATAATTTCAGAGCATCAAGCAACGCTTAGAGTCTCACATTGCAAAAAGAGATGATGACTCAAATAATAGAAAAACGTTAACAAAGCTCTCTAAAAAAGAGAAAAAGAAACAAAAGGAATCCAAGAAGCTTACTAAAAGTAAAAAATTAGATGCTGACAAGGTAATTATTTAAAACACAATTTGTGACATCGTGTTTACTTATATTTCGATTTTTTTCTTATTTTACCACATTAGGATGCTGATGAGTCTGAATTAAATACGGATAAACAAAGATCTAAAAAGAAAAAGAAATTGTTAATCTTCTAATGTTCTCAAAAAAAGTTTTTTTTTTTTTAATTTTCTAATAAATGTTCCCGTTTGTGATGTGAAACAGACCAATACTGTTATTTAAAAACCCGAAGTCATCTTAGTTTTGTGTTCATCGTAAAAAATAAAGTTGAGTTTCGCTATATTTAAGTTTAGTTTTTACTTTGTTATTTGGAATTCAAAATTTACTTTTTTCTAAGTATTTCTATTATATTTTTAGTATTAGTTATAAATTTAGTATATTTAAAAATTTCTTTATAATCTCATATTAATTTCTAATAGTATTTACATTCTAAAATGTTTATAAAACTAAAATATTTCTTTTTGATCATTTTATAATAAGAATTGTTTTTTTTTTTTATACCATATACCACCATAGGTGGTTGGGGTATGATGTGTTTGTGCAATTATTGTAACGCAGAGAAAAACCTTCCTTTACCCACCTTAAAGTATACCATTCGACTCAGAATCACCTTTTGAGTCGATTTAACCATGTCCGTTCGTCAATCTGGTTGGATGGCTGGCTGTCCGCAAAGTACAGGTTGCAATTTGAGATATAATTTGATCGGCCCATTATTTCACCTAGTCCTCAAAACTACCCTAAAAACTGAAATATTTTTATGAAATTTAACATAAATAGCTCCCATATAAGACCCAATTTCGGGAATCACCAAAAAGTTCATAAATACATGTGAATCTTAGTATCGATGTAATATGTAATAGTATTTTTGTTATCCATTTAATATAAGTATAGGTCCATAATTGGCTCCTTCCCGAATTTTGATACACATAAGCAATGGTGTAGGGTATCATATGGTCGGGCTTAACCGACTATACTTTCTTCTCGCTTTTTCAAAATATTGTGTATTTAATATCGAGGGCTTATATTCAAAACAATTACAATTTTAGTTGTTTAAATTTTTTTCTTTTACAAAAGATATTTTACGATTTGTTTAAATTTAATATACAATTATAAGTTTGAACACATCTCAGTTATTTTAGAACTTTTATTTGGCAGTTCTAACGTTTAAAGATGGTCCCGTCAACGACAAAATGTATTTCATATTGTAATTTTTTTTTTCAAAATATCTTTTACTTCCTCGATTTCCGATAAACAAAATAATATATATTAAAAATAATAAAGATAAAACGGGCTATCCACCTTCTTCGGGAATATTGGGGTTAACCCATTTCCGACCACTACCCGATTCCGTTAAGATAACTTCACGAAATTTGGCACAAAGTTTGTTTTTGTGAATAATAAGATTTAAATGTCTATATATTTTTTATTCCCAAAATTTCAGAAACCGTACAATTTTTGGTCGCGGAAAATTTTTCTAAACAACATTTGGAATTTTTTTAGCTAAATTTTAAAGCTATTTACCTTTAGAATACACCCATATCATAAAAGCAGTTTTTTGGAAATCAGATTTGAAGATATCGCCGAAATGACCATTGAAGCGTTTTCGCAACACTAGCGTTTTAGGTGATCCATTTGTCTTTAATACCTGATTTTAGACAGTCTATGTATAAAAAATTCGATTTTTTTTCTCTAATTTTTAAGCCAACATATCAATCTAAAAATAACTTTAAAAAAATTCCACTAACTTCATAATTAGTTAAAACGAAACAGCGGTCGGAAATGGGTTATAAAATAGATTTTCAGTGTGAGGTTACGCAGATGTAATATAAATAATTCATATAAGATTACAAAATAAAAACAGTTTTTATGTTTTCCTGAACATTTGTTGTTTTGCATGTGGCCTGTTTTGACATTATTTTTAAAAATTTATTTTTTATTTTTATTTACTTTTCTTTTTGTTGGTTTAATAAAAAATCCTAAGTCGGGGTTCAGACACAGCAATTTTTCTTGCCGCAATTCTGACTTTATAGACAAGAGAGGTAAAGAGAATGTAGAAGTTTAGTATTATTTTCTTCTCTTTCTCCTATAAACTCAGAATAGCGGCAAGAAAAATTGCTGTGTGTGAACAAGGGCTAATATATGAAACATTTTTAATAAAACTTAAGCTAAATGCAATATAATCTTATAAAAACATAATATAACTAATGTATTTCATATATATTCCATAAAAATGAGACTAGTTCAAGACATAAACTATATAGGACATGGAAGTACATCACCTAAGGATCATAAAAAGCTTTTCGTGCAAAAAATCGGCTGAGCCATTTTCTAGAAAATCCACTTCATCCGAAATGGTCAGAAAAATCTGGGATTTAATATTCCATGGAAACGAGGCTGCGTTAAGACATAATATATATAGGACATGAAAGTACATCACCCAAGGATCATAAAAAGCTTTCCGTGCAAAAAATCGTCGGAGCAGTTTCTGAAAAACCCGGTTCATCCAAAATGGTCATTGGAAACTGCAAAATGGAATGAAAATGTATAGGGTTAGTACTTTCCCTTGATCTTAAAAACATTTCATGGCTAAAAATGTCGTAAAGCTTTCTGGGTAAACGTTTCTGTTTTCCTTAGGAATAAATTTGTTTTGAACAACATCCAGGGGGTAAATTTTCAAATTGTTTTCCCATTGAAATAAAAAGTAAAAAGTTCATTTTTTAGTACAAATGTCCGGTATCCGCTTTAAACAACAATAAAATGAAAACTTCCGAGCTGTATCAATGAAAAACCCTTTCGAATTATTGGTGTTTGGATTATCGAGTGTGTACCGTAATATGTACTTAATAATCGTATTTTTTTTTTCTGAAAAAGCTGTCATATTTCTTGCATTTCCTTTTAATTTAAATTTTTCAAAATTGCTAAATTTGTAAGTTGGGGATATTTTGTATACTAAATTATACCAGTGCAATTATAAATTTACTAAATAGTTTTTCCACGAGTAAATTTTAAACTAAATTTAAATCATAGATTTGATTTATGAAATGACTTATCAAATAAACTCTACGCCATATTTTCAACGAATGCTAAGGACGAAAAAACGAGATGGTCAATTACCAGACCTTGAGGAAGAGTATGAACGTATGAACATATTCAATGAACGCAAGCTTAATATGAAAATGCGTAATGTTCATTTAAATAGATTGTTTAAAAAAATTGAAGAGATTAAAAAGTCAAATTTTAAGAAAATTCGTCGATTGGATGAAAAAGAAATACCGAAGAGTAAAGAAACAGAACGTTTAGAAAACTTAAAAAATGCTCGAAAATTGGGTCAATATTTTTCACAAAGTAATATGAAATTACCATTGCGAAAACCCCACAAACTGGATCGTGTAAAATCACAATCGTTGGTATCTAAACGTATTGAATATGGCAACAAAATATCTAATCGGAACTTACACTATATAAGAAAAATGAATCATCGTAAACAGTTTCTAGCTATTGGTATTAATGCTGATATTGACAATAAAAAAATAAATAATAATTCGTCCTTCTATATTAAAAAAAATATAGATATCAGTTCCAACAACTCGAAAAATAATAACACAAACAACTGTGTCAATCTTCTAATAGATGGAAACAGTAATGCCAAGACATCAGTTTTAACATTAAGTGAAAATATTCACCTTATAAATTTGAAACCTATTGACGATAATGTAAACTTAAAAACGTGTAGTAAAATACCAGAAGTAATGAATATAGACGATAATTTTAACACAAACAAAGCAGCAGAACGTTGGTATAAATTAGCAATTCTTACAAAAGCAAATTTTGAAAAGCATCGATCGAGTAAAACTTGTGATCAAACCAGCGACAAAATCCTGATTTCAAACAAACAAATATCGTCATCGATTGTTACTGCATTATCTGAAACTGATATAAAATCAAGGAATCGAAATGAGCGACTTAAAAATAGTGAATATATATTTGATACATTTTCTACAACTCTTCCTTCGAAATCAAACATATTATTTAAACCTATTATGAAAGCACAAGATGATGTTTATTGCCATCCATTTAGAATGAATGTCGAAGAATTTAATGTGGGAATAATACGTCAACGTTTTGAAAATTATAAGTAAATTTGTATTCGCATTTAATTCAATAAATGAAATAAAATAAAATATTTCAAATTTAGAAAAAAACATTCAAAAAGTTGCACCTATAAAAGTATGCTAAGTTTCTATTAGTTTTTAAGCAAAAGTATAAACTTTTTATACAAGACGATTTCAAAACATGTTCTTTTTTTTTTTTTTTTTTTTTTTTTTTGTGTTTTTTTTTTTTTTTTTTTTTTTTTTTTTAAAGGGCTATTTACTAAAGGCCTCTTTAATTTTGTAAATAAATATATATATATTTTTTTAAATAGTTCTAGGAAGTCATTTGTTTTTAAACACTAGTTCTCAAAAGTGTACCTAAACCTTACGGTACGGATGCTTGCTACCGGCCACTATAATATAATTATACCCTACACTACCATATGTGGTTAAAGTATACCGTTTTTGAGTCGATTTATCGATGTCCGTCCGTCTGGTTGGCTGAATGTCCATATAAAGCTTGTGTGCAAAATCGCAATTATTTTTTTTTTTTTTTT
>MINK01188000.1:296-21012 GCA_001735545.1 Phormia regina
TTTCTAAAAAGTACCGAATTTTTATTTCTCATTTTTTGATAAGTTATGAATACGACATAAATTTTATCTGTCGATTTAAACAATATTTTAGTTTCTAATTATTTTTATTAAAATGCCAATATTTGTCCTTGTATCAAGGATAGTTGACATATATTTTTAACTCATTTATATCTGTAACATTTTGAAAATTTCTCCAAAAATACGTGTTATAAATAAGTAGTCACTAAACTACTTCTATGTCAGAGAAAAAGAAGCAAAAAAGAAAAAAACATTTAAAAATGTAATTGCATTAAAATACATTTTGAAATATGTTCCCATTAAAATTAGGTCCTAAATGGCAAAAGATTAATAATTTTACTAAATTTGCCAACAATATTTTTTTAACAAAATTTTTGTAAAATTAAAAACAGCACAAATTTAAAGATGTTATACAATTTTTGATTTTTTTTTTTTTTTTCAATTAAAATGAGTCCTACTGTAATGAACTAGAAAACACAAATACAACATTTTGCGTTTACATAAATAACAGGTGTTGCCTTCAGTAAAATCTCTCGAATTTGCATAAAGATTTCTGTAGGTTTCATATGTATTATTCGTTCTGCATGTTGGTGTGTGTGTGTAAACAATTGTATGAACAACTTATAATCACACCTCTACAAATACTAAGGTAAATATATAATAAAAATGTATACATACATTTTAAGTTTATTTGTCATTTTCATGCAAATTACTTTTTAAAAATTTCTCAATGACTATATCTTTTTTTATATTTTTGTCTTTTTATTTTTTATCTCTTTTTTCAATTCGCAATATTCACAACAAAATTTGAATTTATTTATATTATTAACTCACTAACATACGCATATATTTAGAAATACATATGTATATGTATAAAAGAGAGATTTCATATGCATTGTTATGGATTGTAATGTTAAATTCAAATCTGAAATAAACATTTACTATCTAACATTTTTTTTTGCTAATACTATTATATTATAGTTATTGTTAGTTACAAAATATGCAAATTATTCAGATTTTTTTCTTTGCAGTCTTTTCAACACTACCTTGTATATAGTACATTAATAATACAGTTGGTGTCATAAATATGTAAACAAAGTAGTATTTTGAACTCAATAGGTTTATTTTCCAGTTTTAAATCGAAGGTGTCAAAAGTAATATTTAATTATAAAAATATAATATATTGTTAGCAAAATAAACAGCAAAGGATTCAATTCAACACATAATTATTTAGTGAATATGGTTCTTTTTAAACAAAAGTGAAAAAAGTCAATACCCCAATACTCCATAAGTAAATAAGGTTTTTAATAGCCCCGGCGATGGCCTATATTTTGTTACATTAGTGCCAAACGTGTTGGCATACTGAGTACATATATTTTACATATTTCTGGACAAAATTATGAGGTTTTAGTAATAATTAGGGCCATTAGATTGGCCAATTATTGGGACTCTAATTTTATTTATTAAATTTCATGCATTGGTGACACATTAGGACTTTAATGTTACCTATTTCCTCAGCTATTTTAAATCAAATTCACCTTAATTTATAGAAGAATTTTTCTACTATATGATAAAATCCATAAAAAATTAAAAATAACATTTTGGAACTTTATGCATTAAAAAAAAAAATGATGTAAACCTGAGAATCTGTTTTAACTTTGAGTACCTCTTTTTTTCCTATTTTATTAATAAAAATGTATTTACGAACCATTAAACCCTTTCTGCCGAACTTAGGTGTTGGTTTTCTATATTTGTAAGTTAAAGTTTAAACATTTTAGAGCTAAACGTACATATAGCATATATTCATGGCTCATTTAATCCAATGGCTTCTTTTATAAATTTGTCATACTTTTAGATATCAAATTTTTGAGATTTATTATCCTCGTTATGGATATATTTTTCTGTAAGTTGTAAATTCAGACCATAGTTTTCTGAATAAATTTTAATTTGGATTTTAAATCTAAATTATTATCTATTATTTTTGTAGTAATTCTTAGGGGTTTATATGAGTAATTGCGGTCAATGTATTCATTGTGTTTAAAGCACTTAACCACCTTGAAAATAATGTTGGAGTTTTAATAACAATTTTTGATTTCTATATAATTCTCCTACATCAAATTGTGCGCTTTTTGTCATTCTTTCGGACATCAATATAAAAGAGAACAAATTAACTTCATCTTAAACATGTATATTTTTAAAAATGGACCCTTACATTTGCCGCTTTTTTTAATGTGAAAATCAGAAATGATGAGTATGTTTACGTATTTACGACACCATCTGTATGTTGTATTATGTATAGACAATTTATATTGTATTTTATATAAAAATTACGCCCTTGTATTTATTTATTTANNATGCTCCTCCGATTTTATTATGTAAAATGGCAAAAAACCAAGTTCACGCACTAGTCCAAGCAATTGCATATGAAAATGTGAATGTGCCTCGCGAGAAACTGACTTTTTGAAAAAAATTTCAGTCTTGTTTTCCAAACTTTGGGAGTGTCTACTACGTGGTGGCTATTTCGGGCACATCAATGAAATATAGCGCAAAATACGCATAATTACAACAGCAATAAGTGCTTATCTTAAATTTTGTATGCGCTTGAGTGGCACACAAACACACAAAAATTTAAAAAAATCCAAAAATTTGGTTTGTTGCTGAAAGTCTGCACAACAACAAAGATGTTGCAGAATTTATGTACAAAGTTCAATTAGTTTAATTATGATAGAGTAAGATCAAAAAGTATAAATGCATGAACAAAAATTGTAGAAGAATGGTAAAAACTTAAATAGTTTTTATCAGGTTTTCTATATTCTTGAATTTTGAACTACAATCATAGTTAGAAAAAGAAACCCATTGTGCTAAAATTTCGCATTGTATTAGTCTCAGGTCTTGTGAGTTCAGATATGTAATAAATTTGTTAAAGGTATAATTACCATAAAAGTTATTAAGTATTTAAGTCATTTTCAACCAGGTTAAACATTTTTGATAATTGCCCATATACATATTTGGAGAATGAAAATAAATATTTTAACAAAAATACTATATTACTCTTTACTTTAAAAATTACACGTGTGTATGCCTCACTCAAAAAATCATTTGTAATATTCTTAGCCTATTACCTTTAAAAATAACGATAATAAGAGGAGAACACTAAATACATACAATATGTAGTTATAAACAGCAAGGACAAATGTTTCAAGTGTCCCATTATAAGAGTGCAAGTAGCCCCTAGAGGAACTTAATTCATAGCGACACGACCGCAAAACCATAGTTAAACTAGCAAGAAAAAAAATTTATAAGTTCTAAGAAAAAAATAAAAGAAAAAGCAAACAGAAAAATATGTATGTATGTATGTATGTATGTATGTATGTATGTATGTATGTATGTATGTATGTATGTATGTATGTATGTATCTATGTATGTATGTATCTATGTATGTATGTATCTATGTATGTATATATATGTATGTATGTACGTTATATATTTATTTATAATATAAAAGCGGTATTTACTTAATAATAATTATAATAATAAAAACAATTTCATCTAGAAATACTTAGAAAATTAGTTACCTGAGTCAATTTGTAAGTATTCGCAGTTATAACTTAGTTACAACTTAAAACATTTATATAATTATATTTATGTATGTATATTCACTCCCCCTCACTTTGTATGTGTATGTAAATATGTATGAATGTGTTTTATATTTATATTAATTTAATATACTTATGTATGTGTGTAAGTTTGTATAAATAAATTTAAATTTATTTTTCTTATTGTTTTATAGAATTCAAGTTTTTTCTCCAATCGTAATATGTAGCATGACCGTTTAAATGACTGACTGACTGACTGATGAATATTATAACAAATTTAATAATGATTTTAATTACACAATTTTATAATGCCCAGTAATTATTGATTTCTTAAATTTTTCATGTCCAGTATGTATGCATAGGTGTTTTATGTTTTAATAATATAATAAAGTATATTAAATCTGTTGTAATATAATAGTAAAAGTTATGATATAATTATAGATATATGTTACAAATTAGCCTATTTAAAAGAATGAAAAATTTTAAAAAGAACTTTCGAAAATTACGGAATAATATGTCTATTAGATTAGATTTTTATAGATCATTCTTCAAGATAGAGAAGTATGGAGGAGTATAATAAATTAAAATAAATTGAATTCGGTTAAATTTCTTTAGACGATCATCTTAAAAGTTCAAAGTTAAGATTTTTTTAAATATTGTTAGCATTTAAATTTAAAAAGAATTTAAACGAAGAAATATATCATATTTCTTCGTTAAATTAGATAGATTTATTCATATATAAAAAAAAAATTAGAAAAATATCTCTTTCAAAAACTAACTTCTATCATTGATATCGTCATTATAGAAAGCGCGGCTTCAAGTTTAAGAAAATACTTCATCGGTGTTTATCTTACATATAAAGGTATTAAAATGAAATTATGCTGATCTCAGCTTCACAATTGGGTAAGATACTAAAAAATATACCATCCATTCCATGAGAGAACGCCCAGAAATATTTTTTATGTTTTCCGATTTTGCTAATATTGAAATATGTTTTTTTAATTTTTAAAAATTTGCATAATTAATACTATTTGGTTTCAACATTGCAACGATACTTGCCACACAAATGATTATGATTATAATTATCCCATGAAGGAGACACTGACAACGTGACATAAAAAACGTTAAAATTTTTTTTTTTTTAGATTTCTCTTGAAAACATTTTAAAACTTAATTAAAAGTAGTGAGACATTTAAAAATATGTGCATTAAAAAGCTTTAAACAACATAAATTATGGCCACATAATTCGGAATTATGTTCATAAACTAATATTTTTTCGGGTGTAAAGATGACTTGATTTTAATTATCTCTTGGGTTCAAAGTATGTAAAATGTTGGTCTTAAATGAAAAATATGTAAATTATTAAATCTTATGCTGCAATTAATCAATACCGAAAGTAAATATAACAAAATATGCAAATATCTTTATATATTATATAATCTACAAAATCATAAAACTTCTAATAATATCTTTCCTTCAATGGTAAATTTCTCACATTCTCATATTGCATTTTTTTAATCTTTTTTGCATTTTTCTAGATTTTTTTTTTAACAACAAAAGTATACAATTTAATAGCTGCTGTTATTTGTTACATAAAATTAGCTTCTCTGTTCCTTTTTTCGCCCTAAGTTTAATCATGTATCTAAGTTGTTGTTGTTATTGCTAACTTTACCTTTTATATGTTCTCTCTATCTATTGGTGTCATCCTTTACATGTGCATACTTCAAACTTCAATAGATATGTTTCTGTATCTTTTAGTTTCTCTATATCTTTCCTTTGTTTTTTTTTCATACCTTTTTCAACATATTTATTTTCTATTTTTTTTCTCTCTCTCTTTTTGCTAACTATAAAAGTCTTAATACTTGCTGGAAAAAGTTTAATAAAAATTTTGTACATTTTATTTTCTTGTTGTTGTTTTTGCTATTATGTCCTTTTTCTCAAAATCTCTTTAAGCAACGACAATCATAAATTACCAAACAAAAAAAGCAGCAGCACCAAAAAATGAAAAAAAAAAAAACAGATAAATAAGTAAAACAGCCACTTCCTTAATATGCTTACCACCATTTAACCAGACTAAACAGTGGCAAGTAATGGAATACATAAACACACATATATATATATATCAAAATCTTAACATTCATTCAACCATCTATCCAGCCAGAAAAAAATCTATATCTGGTGCTGGTTTTGTTTAAGTATTGGTGTGCTTCCACAAAGAAGAGAAATAAAAATAACAAAATTAACGAAATAAACGAGACAAATATAAGAAACAACAACGATCAAATAAACCAATTTAACCTTTATAAATTTTATATCACACAAAAACCTTATTAAATAAAATCCTTCTAACCTTCTTGACAGATAAGGAAAAGAATTAAGTCTTTAATTTAAAAATGTCTTAGCCTCCAGAGACTTCATATCCTGCTGTCGTCGGAACGTTATCATATGTTAATATGATATATTTTCGACCAAGATTGGACATTTGCCGATAAGTTATTAATTACCCAGCAAAAAAACATTCAAGAGCTTCCACAAAAGAACATTTTCATCACTTCAAAAGTGGAACAAAGTGCATATTTTGAACACTTTTGGAAGTTCTTAACAATTATTTCCAAAAAAGTGCAAATAAATGAATCTTCACCGTGAAAGTAATAATTTCTAAGAATATTAAAATTGTAGAAATTTTAATGCAATTTTATTACCTTTTAATAGGGCTAAAAAATTCGATAATACTGTGAACGTGTTAGAAATAAGATATTTAAGATATTTCTATATAATTATCGACTGTAACACGGAAAATATATTTCAAATTATTTTTTAATAAAATTATTAACTAATTCCTCTAAATTTTTATAATCTGTTGTGTGTTTAGCCAAGATATCGAGACAAATTGTAGGGAATATTCCTTAGAAGAAAACTAATAAAAAAAGTAAGGAAGACTATAGCTCGTTTTAGTGAAACAGAACAGTTTCTGATGGAAATTGAAAACACACCCACCACATTAGACTGAAAATAGGTTGACGCCATGTTAAAGTGTCGACACCTGTAATAAGATCAATGTGTTATTCTAGACGATAATTTTGTAATTTAGTAAATTTCCCGAAATAATATCCCGAAAGAAAGAAGATTATAAACTAAGAAAATATATAAGTTTATAATCTTCTTTCTTTCGGGATATTATTTCGGGAAATTTACTAAATTACAATTTATTTAGCACTAGAACCATTATGAATCCTTGGAACAATTTTAAGCTTTTAAGTTCTGACATTAAACATCTGTAAAAGACATACATACATATATGTATGTATATGTATGTACATTAATACGTATGTACATTTATATGTATGTTTTCTTATTTCAACTGTTTTAGAAGATAAATGTTCTTTGAGATACAGTGTTGGGTTAAAAAGTTTGTTGTTGTGTTATTTTTGGAAAGTTTTTTTTTTTAATTTTTTACATTATTTGGAGATTTTTCTGGGCTATCGTTGTTGTTATTTTTTTTCTTTTTAGAATTTTCTGTTTTATTTTACTTTTTTGTTTTTTCATTATAAGTTAAGTTTACATACATACATATGTATATAAATAAGTTAGTATATTTTGTTGTTGTTGTCTTTTATATTTTGTGGCTGATTTGCTCGTTATTTTCGCCTTCTTATGTGTTTATATTTCGTTATTATTGGCTTCTTTTATCTTGTTTGTTCTTCAAAGTACTTCTTCATTTACAATTTTTTTCTGCTTCTTCTTTTTATAACAATCTATATGTAGGTATTTATGTATGTGTGTTTGTATATTTATTTCTAAATAAATGTTAATATAAGTAAGAATGTATGTATGTTTGTTTGTTTATAAATAAGTTTTTTTTTTTTCAATAATGTTGTAATGTTTTGACGACATTTGGTTTTAGATTTAAGTGGATTTTTCCATTAGGTTTTGTTCTTGTTTTTATTGTTGTTATTGTTAGTATATGTATATGAATATCTATATCTTAGTATCTGCTACTAAGCAGATTTTTTATTTTATTTTGTTCATGTACTCATATGTATGAAATATAAAAACGTTTGAATATGTTAAAGAGACGAGGCCTGTTGTATTACATTAATACTTCTTTTATTTTTTGTTCGTTTTTTTTGTAGCTGCTTACCACTTGTCTATCTTTTGGAATGTCTGTCGATTTGTCTTTCTGTCCCACCTATATGCCCTTCTATTTTTGAGCCTGTCGTTCGTTGTTTTATTGTTGTAGGTTTTGTTAAGCTGACTTTGCAAAAATATAACCAAATAGAAATATTTTATATTTTATTGATTTACCATTTATTTGCAACCATTTAAGAATTCATACTGAAACTGACACACGTTTACACATTCATGTTATTGGGGTTCTTAATATAATTTTTTTGTTTCACTTTTTTTTCTTTCATTTTTATGACCAACAATAACTGTTCAATGCTGTTTAAAGAACAAAACAAAAAAAAAAAAAAGATATAGAATTTAGTAGATACATTCTTGAATTTACCACCAAGTTGTGATTTGGAAATTTGTTTATAGTCGCTTGTATGAGAACTCATGGACAAATTATGAATAAATCCGGTATAGAGCTCAAAAATGGCGTGACAAAAAATTTGTTTTATTTTTATTATAATGTACTCGTTTTGTTTAATATTTTAAGATTTATTCTCTGATTTTACTGTGTATTTTTTTAGCAAAGAGAAAGTAATAAGTTCGCTAAGTTTAAGGGAGCAAACAAACAGAAAGAATGCAGTTTAGTTAGTTAATTTAATTAAATATAAAAAATATATTATAAAACTGTTTGGCATTCACTATGAATTTCCTAATATTTATGCAGAAATAAAGCACATACAGTAGCGAGCATAACATAAATTTCTTGCTTTATTTTTTCTGCTATTCTCTTTAAAAAATAATAATTTTTAACGATATTTTTTTAAGCTATTGAGAAACTAAATTGGAAACTAAATTTTTAAGCTATTGAGAAACTAAATTAGGTTTTAATTACATGCTGTTTACAAGAAATATCGTTATTTTTGATGATATTTACAAATAAGCGAATTATTTTTCATGCTATTTTTAAGAAATCAGCCTTATACGTACAATTCTTAAGAAATAGGTGTAGATTGTACAATATTAAAAAAAAAAATCCCTTTTAATTTTTATGCTATTCCCAATTCTGTATACTATTCTTAGGATATGTTATTCATTAGTGTATGCTATTCATAAGGTAACTGGCTATTTTCCATGCTACTTTTAAAAAAGTTGATTCTCTCTATTTCATGCTATTTATAAAAAGACGATTTATTTGTGATGATATTTATAAGAAAATGGATTATTGTTCAAGATTGTTATGCTTAAGAAGGCAAATTTAAATGCTAAATTTTTTTCATTAGATAACTAGTATATATGACAATATATTTCAAATATAACTACAGCTATTCAAAGATTTTACATGTTTAAATGTTTTTGTAAACAAGCATTGGAAATATCACTTAAAAAATCTTCCCTGTATAGTAGAATCTCAATAAATCATTAACTCAAAATTCAAATTCCTTTGTCTAATAACAATTCCTCTTTAAACTGAAAAATAATTATTTGTCTTGATTGTTTTTCTTTGACACCAAATTGTCATAACTATCGTACGTACAACAGTTGAACTGAAGGAAAACTTTAGTAGTTTTTTTTTTCTTGATAAAAAAATAGGAAAATTTCCAGAACAAATATAAAATCTACACTTGTCTGTCATCATTAGTTTATCTGTGAATAAAAATCTATATTTTTTTTACCAGTTTCTTTTTGGTATGAAATCTATGAAAGATGTTCGAGTGTATGTATGTATATGATTGCATAGTGTGTGCGTGTAAATATGTTCATAATCATCTACCGCTGATTCTTTGTTGTTTTTGCAGACAACAACAACAATAATAGCACGAAAATATAAATGAAAGAAAAAATAATTCACATAATAGCAGGAAACGCCCTTATTTGTTTATGAACCTTTATGATGAACACAAAAAATAATACAAACCCACACATTTACATGCACACATAAAGAGATACACTTACAGCTGTAGCACGTTCTGTTCCTATGTTGTCATCTGTTCTTTTTTTTTTGTCTTACTTTTACACTTTTTTAAACATTCTGCAACTATTTTACAGCAACACGAAAAAAACAGCAGGAAAAATATAGAAAAATCCTAAAAAGAAAGTAGTACCTGCGAAAAAAAGAATCTTTGGAAAAATTAAACCAGCCAAGTATACATTAATGGGCCAGTGAGCAAGCAAGTGTATGTTAGTGACTCACAAGGTGAGTGAGTGTAACACTAAGTGAGTAACTGTTTTAAAGCAAGTTATTTGTCTTTTCAGCTCCTACTTTGTGTAAATGTTGTATGCCTTTTGGTCTTTTGTAAATTAACCTAATTAAAATTTTTATGTTTTTGTCATTTAAGGTTTGTTTTGTTGTACATTACTGCCACATAAACACAAATTAAATGCAAAAATTTTCTGGTTTCCAAAAAAAAAAAAAAAATGAATTTTTAGTTTTTTACACCTGCTTTAACATTTTGTTTTATTGATTTATTTTTTGATCATGTTTCTTTACACATTTTCACAATATTAGTCTAAAGTCTACACAGAGAGAAAAATCACATTTTAAAATCGAAGTGAATCGTTGTTAAATTAAAAATTATTTCACACTTTTTTTTAATGTTTTGAACAATCTTACACATAGATATCGATATATATCATATGATATTATTGTATCGTACATACATTATATGCTAATGTATTACATTTACATCATATGCTATATGTCAATACTGTATCATAATCAACATATATGTACCATTGTAATTTACAAAATACGGTATCGTAATGAATTAGTACTCTATAGTTACCAGTGATAATGTATGTAGTGTGTATTTAATGTCACTATATATTTTTCATGTCATGCAACACATATACTCAATATTGTCACATTGAATAATACGATTTAACCAATAGTTTACTCATAATCCAACGCGAATCCACCATACATCAAATAGGATTACTTGTTTACAATATAGAGCAAATGGTACTTTTGGAATTGATTGTTTCCTCAAGAGCGGTTCAACAAGCGCAATAAGACCACTATTCGGGTCTACTATATGCGCCATCCTGGTTATGATTTTGTCACGATATCCTGATATATGATCTTGAACTAATCTCATATCAATTATTTTCCATCCATGAATCTACGGCTTCACATTTTACAATATTTCCCCAGCCAATATGAATATGAGACCTTTCTTAGATATCTCATATATGAGAATTGCGGTCTCATCGTTTAATCGCCTATTACTATTACTATTCTTGTTATGATTAAATTTACATTCATTGCCATGACCATTCATTCATTATGGTTTTATTTTGGACGCCTGTACTGTCTTATTTCCTTGCACAATCTCAATAGATAATTGGAGGAATGAAACTAACCTATGGTATTGAGTAACAAAAAAATAATAGCACTCAATATCATGAAATAGATTCGAGGCCGGCGGCTTCTATATTGAGCATGTACTTACGTCTAGACAACTTTAAGGTGAAAATTGTGTCACAATAAATTTAATATAAGCAATCTATTTTTCAAAACAATAAATCTCTTTTTTGGTTACGTATCTTTATTAGTGTCTCTATTCTTATCTATTCATGCATATACAAAGCATGCAAGATTATATTTAACTCATTTCCCTCACTAAGCAACAAAAATACAAAAATGAATACTACAAAACTCAAGGATTTCATTGCGATTAATATCCTCCTCGGGCTCAATATCTCTATTAATTTATTAATTCACTCATTTTATTGTGCTGCATGACCTTGCTAAATAAATAAATTAAGAAAAAAATTGAAACCGTATTTAATTCCTCCCTCTCTGATATTTACACTTTAATACTTTTTCTGCTCTCTACTTTATTTTGTTGCATTAAACGACCATTTAGGTAGGCTGTTTCTGTTTAATTTTCTTATTTTCACATTCCAATTTTCATCATTGACGAGGATCAACAGTATTGTAACTGTTCCTGTTCAGGGTCAAACGGTTATTACGTTCAATTTTTTATTATTATTTTTTATTTGTTTGTGTATTATTACTTTTCTTAAAGAAGGGCGCCCTTAGATCAATCTATTCAATGGCCCGCGCCGCAACCAACCAATGCGCAGATTTAGTTGAACCTATTTATCATAATATTCAACGTTACTGCTTGTACCTTTATGAAAAATGTCCATTTACTCAGTTAATCGATTTAAATGGTACGACATAGGCTTACCTTGAATACAATTAAATATATACATCAAAACAAAATAATTATAAAATTAAAGAGGTAGAATAATAACATCGGACAGAGCATGCTCTGAATATCTTAACAAAAACATTGCTTTAATTGAATAACCAGATCAATAAAACTTAACGGAACAATATTATAATACAAAACATTAAAAACAATCTTAGAACACATTTGTAGATATTGTTATCTACAGAAAGCTAATATAGTAACAAAATCATCTTTTTACGAAAAGTACTTATTCATTAATAAAAAATACCCAATTTTCTCAAAAAAAGGTCCTCTAACCCACGGGATACCTGTCAATAAAAATAACAAAAACAAACTCATAGTCTCATTAAAGGCCAGCAAATCTAAGAAGGTACAAAGTTCTCAATTAGTAACCAAAGTTATAAAAATCTATGTAACATCTATTTAATTAAAATAAAATTAATTTTCAAAGTAGAACTTTAAAAAATAGCTGAGTAAGTGTCCTTAAACAGGAGATGAAACATGTGAAGGTGATATAGTCTGCTGCGTCGTCAAGAACAGCTTCAAGCAACGAAGATGAGAGAGTAGCTGGTCCAAAAAGAGTTGGAGGTGTATATTGTGTGAAAGTATGTAAATTGACAATCCGAAAGACTTGTTGGTTGTAAATTGTTTAGCAAATGAGGGGTGAACGGCACGGGGACAACAAACATCTGTACTTTTAGAAGATGTGAAATTCGTTTTGTTTTTTTCGAAAAATGAAAAGATATGTATTTGTTCTCTATAATTGAATGCGTTGCAATACTCAAAAGCAACAAAATTTTCAATTTAAAAATTTTGTACCAAAATTTTTTTTAATTTATTGGCGAAATGTTTTAAGAAAATTGATAGTTTTATAGTAAAAAATTCTAAATAGAAGCATCTATTTAATTTTTTCTGTTACTTATAGTCGGTCTAATAAAAAATTATGATTTGTAATAGTACAATCCCGATGATGAAGTAAATTCTTAAGTTTATTTCAACCTATTAAGGTATTAAATAATACAAATTATTTAGGCGATGACGCAGTTTTGGACGACTGGTTCTGTTTCTACAGGACTTCTCACCAAAAACTTAGTTTAGTCATTTTGTAAAAGAGAGGTACCACGATAGAAAAATGGGATGTTGTCATCTATAAATAGATTATAGTCAAGTGTCTTAAAAATTAATATTAACTCTGTACAAACCCATTGAATTTTTTTTAAGATACTTATAGGCTGAGCAAATTTGCTACTGTTCACTAAAAAGTTAACTCAACAAAGGGTTAATTTTTTCCTTTGTTATTGTAAATGAAAGAATTTTAAAATTTATAATATAAATAAATCAAAAATTATTAATATTAAATAAGAAAAGTACTTTATTTGATTTAAAACAATATTTAATAATTAAAATCCACTATGAACGGAATATAACGCTAATGTCGCCCAACACTGGTATAATGTCAACGATGTAACATTCTACACGAACTATAAAAAAAAATATTTTGGCCCAGAAAAAGTTGTAAATTATGTTCTGCTTCTTGAGTTTCTAGCCAAAAAAATTATATACTATTTCTTAAAAATATAGTCCAACAATCTTCAACTGGAAACTAATATCTAGGGAAATCAATTGGAAATTCAATAATATAAAACTTGAAAAAAATAAAATACATAAGCTATAATGTGTTGCTATTGTGTTTTGCACACTCTTTATTTGAAGATTGTACTGTTTTATTTTCAGTTATTTGTAAATAGCCAAAGTTACAAAAATTATTTAAAGTATTGTTGTTCTTGTTACTGCTTTATTACGTAATTAATTTCATAAAATGAATTTTTTGGTAATCCAAATATTGTAAAAAAAATAAAAAATATTCTTAGGTGTACCCTAATATTTGTTGCGATTTAATATTATCTATATTTTATTTTTTTAACTTTAAAAACAATTCGCGCCAATTTATTCAGGAATCCTCTTTTCCGAAAAGGTAAAAATAAACTCTGCAAAATTCTGGCAAATTTGAACAAAAGTTTTTAACGGATTTAAATAATTTAAAATGCATTATAGCAACAACATGTCCACTATAAAATTAGTTAATTTTAAAAAGTATTACTATCTTTAAAAATATCATAAATCGCAAAATGCATTTTTAAACAAATTTTCTACATAAATCAAAAAAAAAAAAAATTAATAAATTTTTAAAAAAGTAATACATTTTAATGGTGGTGAGACATAAATATGCCTAGTTAACATAACGTTTTCAAAACGCATGCCGATAAAAAATTTTCAAAATAAAATATCGCAATGCGAGAAAAAAGGTTAACGCCTTGGAAAATTCGCATATTTAATAAATTTTTGGATATTTACGAAATTTTTAACTTTAAAAAAAAAAATCCTAAAAAAATATCTCTATCGCTGAAAAAGAATATAACCAATATATTGAATTATTTATAAAATGTTTTTTGAAAATTAATGGAATGAACGTTTTCACAATAAGAAAATAATACAGAACGTAATCTAAAGATTTTGCTAATATTGTCATATCCCTTTGATCTCAATGAAAATAAAGTTAATAAATTTCTACTAACTAATCCCTATAAAAATGGTTTTTACCAAAATTGTACTTCTGTAAAATTTTCTTAATAGATTTTCAACAAATGTGATACACAACATAGTGTGGTTCTCTGAAGGACATGTTCCGATTATATGCCCATATCCTTCGATCTCCAATGAATGAAATCCTAGTGGAAAATTAAGCTAATGAATTCCTACTAACAATTCCTAACCGTATTCTAACCTTAGGCATATTTTTCTAAAAACAAATCCACATTAAAAATAATAATAACATCCAAAAAGAATAATAAGTTTTTTTTAAGAAATTAAAAAATTCTAAGAAATTATCTATTTTATTAAAATTTAAAAAATTATAGTTCCTTAAGTTTAAAATTTTTAAAAAGCTATAATTAAAAAGAATAATAATAATTTTGAAAATATAAGCAAATTTCTAAAACAAAACGTCACACTTTCAATGAATTACAATTAAAAAAAAAAAAATAAAAAACAAAACAATAAATAAAGATACATTTTCAAAAAAAAAAAAATACTTAATAAAAAATATTATGTGCATTGCCAACAAAAAATGTTTTAATTTTATAAAATAAAAAAGAAAAAACATAATTTTTCGAACTTTTTAAAACCTTTAAATTTATCAAAAAGTACTAAATAAAAAAAGAGTAAATAAGTACTATATTTTAAGAAAAAAATGTATCTAAAGGAAAACAAGAAAATTATATGTATAATAAAAAATGTCCTACTATGTCTTCAAAAATATCATTCTAGAAAGTTTATCAACTTATGTGGATCAGTTTAAATTATATTTGGAATTTCCCATGACTTCAAATTGATATTTTAACATTTAATTTAGATTAGAATTTTGATTTTTTTTTTTTTTTTTAGAAAACATCTGTTTCAAAAACTTCTTTATTGTTTACTACTTATTAACATTTTCCCTTTCATTTTGTTTATATAAATTTATTAACCATAGTGAGAATTTAATTAAATTATGACCATATAAATAACAAAAATTTAAATAAATTATTAATAAAAAACTTTCTGGTCATTCAAGTTTATTTCATTTTTTTTTTAACAAAATTCATAAAATGTGTTAATCCAAAAAATGTCAACCACAACATTTTGTTTTTGGTAAAAATATTATTATAAAATATGATAAAATTGTTTGCTAAAAATAGAATTTTAATTATCAGTTTTAACGTCATAACAATGAAAGTATTTATAAGTTTCTTTCTAAGAGCAAACTGTTATCTGGTGAATTTTATATACCGGTTAATATAGTTAAAACGTAAAAAAAAAATATATAGAATGAAATATTAGTATTTTTGTGACTGATTCTGGTAACCGATGATGATGGTGATGGTGGTGAAGATACAGAAGAATAGAAACAGTAGAAAAAAATATATAAATTAAAGTAAAATAAAAAAAACACAGTTATAGATACACATCACCTACAAAAAGTACAACAGCAAAAAAAAATAAAAAATAAATATATATGTATGTATATAGAAGAAATAATAATAAAAAGCTAAAATAAACGTTGGAAAAATAAAAGATACAAATACATACAGATACACTTCTATAATCACAGACATTATAGAAGAGGAAGAAGAACAAGTAACAGAGTAAAAATATCAACATCAAAAAAAAATATTTATATATATGTATGTATATAAATATAAATATATATAAAAGTTTAAAAGTATTTATAAGTATGTTTGCCTGACTGTCTGTCATGTCCGTCTGTTCGCCTGCCTGACTGTGTATTATATTTGTATGTATGTATGTATAAATGAATGAATAAATATTTATACTCAAAGTACATAATCATGTACATACATAAATACTATATACTAAAACATACATCTGCACTTATATACATCTATTTGTATGTACATATTTAAAGTATATATGTAAATATATCTGTAAATATATTTACTTGTATATATGTACATATGTCTTTAATATTGTTTTGGAAGAAGTGTATCTATATGATGGCACTACATGCTGATGACTCTTTTTTTTCTTTCCAGTTTAGTTGCAAATATTTGTAGGTAATTCCATTTGCAGGAGTAGGGGGTATCAGTCAGGGTGGCTACAAAGAATTTTTAGTGTTAGGTGTATCTGTTTTACAATCAAGCGAAAAATCTTTAACTAGTGAAGGCTACAAAAAAGAAAAAGACAAAAACATAGTTTCAAAACTAAATAGTTTTTAAAATATTTAGTTCTCTTCCATTGTTTAAAGTGCATTCCGTGTTCGCTTTTCTTTTTTTTATGATTTCTATATATTTTTTTTTTTTTTAAGTTTAAAGTTTTTATATCCTGTTTTTGGTAAATGGTATTCTTTTATATTTACAGCATTTTTTGATAAATCGAAAATATCTGAAAAAGAAACAATTAAATTTTCTTTAGATATTTTCCAAACATCCGCCTAGAAGGAATCTCAAAGCTGATTTTAGTGTTATCTACTGTACTTAAGGACTAATATAACATAATTTTATTAGACTTAAATCATTTTGTGGTGATATGAAGATATCTGTTCCCATTTCTAGTTTTAATGTATTTTAGGAAAAAATCCTCAAGAAAATAGCAATCTTGAGGTCAATATCAGCGCTAAAAAAATCGCAGGATGATACAGGACAGGATAATATTTTACTTTCATATATACATAAGTAAAAATTCCTAGGGTGAATAAAAATAATTAAATAATATTAAAATGTTAGTGATCGCAAAATGAGTTACTCTGCAACCCTGAAAAAGACCTTTACTTTCCACCCAATGTCAATGACTAAAAATATATTTGTATTGGTGAGAATGAAAAAATTCACTCAAATTAAAGTTGAAAAAATAGTTTAAATTGGATTTCAATTAGAATAAGATATGGAATCAGTGTACTACAACGATACCATCATTTTTTAACTCTTAACACAAATAATATTTATTGGAAAATAAGTAAGAGCTTTATATTATATTTTGGGATACTTAGTTATAAACATATATTGAATAATATATTTTCCCTTTTTCAGTCTATCTATTTCGTTGAAAATCTAATACAATATTATAAAAAAATATATATTCAAAATAGTTCTCATAAATAATGATATTTTTTTTTCAGTGCATTTGGGTACTCGTCGCTCTCTCTTAGAGAATACTAAACGAAAGAGAATAAGAATAAGTGTGAAATTCTTAGCACATAGCCTTTGGGGATTGGAATTATCTATGGATTGATTTTTGTGATGCTCAATAGAAATATATAGGGTCTTCAAATCTTATACCTACAGTAACCAGGAATATACATAAATGGATTAATAATATATTGGGATCTCTGCTGCTCTATTGGATTAGAAAATAAATATTTATAAAAATATCACTTTATATGTCTAACACTATGTCTAATTAAAAAATTACAGATTTTAACAGCTTTTTAAAAAATTAGGTACATATATACTAATTATTGGTGAAATTTGTATTATTTTTTAAAACACTGCACTATGTCTTCGCCGACCACTTTTCTTGGTCAAAATTTATTTTGGCAACATTTCCCACTTGTGTTTTTTTTAAATTAATGTAATTTTATAGCAAACACTTTAAAACGATAGTAATGTAAGCGAAACCATTGTGCACTGAATGCAGTAGTTTGCGTTTTAAATATAAAGAAACATCACATGTCACCTTAAAACAAAAAATAGAAAAATTAAAATTGTTAAAAAACATGCAAAATTAAAGAAAAGAAAAAAAACTATTGTATAAAATATAAAATGAAATACAAAAATCTATAATTTAACTATATACAATATTTTATATACATATTGTATGTAAATATGTATATAATACAAAATGTAATATATACATTATTATATACTACATACATATACATACTACATATGTATAAACAAATATACATACATATATACATGTATCTATATATATTAACTGTTATAAACATCTGTACATACGTATGCATATACATACATACATACATACATACATATGTATGTACATATTGCATTGGCAATTTATTTAAATATTCACAAACGTCATGGAATTTTTTTATTATTATATTTTATTTATTTACCTCCATTATTGTTAAAATAATTGAAAACACGTGTCAAATGTATGAAGAACAACAATCAAATACATACATATGTATTGGTTATTTTTTTTAGAGTGAAAGAAAAGGAAAGAAGGTGTAAAGGGTGTTTTATTTAACTTTTACTTAAAAAGGAGTAAATTATTTTTATTTACATCCAGGTAATATAATTATATTTTTTGTTTTCTAACAAATGCAATAATTAGTACAGACGTACATACATACATACATACATACCTATGTACTATATAAAAACTTTTGAACTCATTATTTAATATTTGAGCAATAAAATTTTTTTGACCTTCATTCAAGTGAGGTTATGTTGTTGTTTTGCTCTTTAACACTTTTATTCTTAGTTATTAATTATTTAACCAGTCATTAATATTTTCTTTATTTTCTCTTTATTAAATTGTTAAACAAATATTGATTTTATTTATTTTCAAATACGTAGATATACTTACTTGTTTAAAGCAAATTACTAATTACTATTAAATCACAAAAACTTACCTAAAAAGATAAAGAAATAATTATATTGATTAGTAAGCAGCAAATAATTTCTTTGAAAATTACATAATGAAATTTTAAAAAATAAATAGAAAATGATTTTTAATATTTTTAGTGATTAATTCTGAGGAGTGTGAGTGATGTCACTCCTTTAAAGGTTGATAGTCTGAAATGTTTATAAATATTAGCACCAGCTTCAAGTAAAATTTATAAGTGAAGCAATAATTTAAATAAAATGCATAATTGAAAGCAAATTTTTACTTAAATAAATAATTTTTTAACTTTAAAATAAATTTATATCTAATGTTTATTTATAATCACTTTTTATTAAACAGGGCATTACTTAAAGTTTTAAAAAATTTTGCTTTTTAAATTATATGTAGGTATATTCTTTTATAAAACTAAAGTTTTTCCTTTCTTGTTTTCAAATATAAATTAATTCGGTAATCGAATCGTATAAAATATTCTGATATTTATTATTTCTTTGGTATTAGTCCATAAATAAAAGCCAATTTATTCTTAAGTTAAATGATACATTGGAAAAATATAAATTAATATTTTATTGAAAATCTATATTTTTCAATAGCGGATAAAATAGTTAACGTTTAATATTTTGTAGAAGTGCCTTCACATTTAAAATGAAAATGGGATGAATAGGATCAGTCGAAATGGTTCCTCATATAAAGCAAATATTATTCGCGTCATATATAAAGAACTACATACAGTTTTCTAGATGATGTAAATGATTCTAAATCATAGATTTTCATCTAAACAAGGATTTCGAAAATTTTGTCTGTTACGATATTTTGGTGGTCAGGCCTCGATATGGATTACTCATTAAGATTCCGCAATATTCAATGGTTTCATTCACTATATTAAATGGTAGTTAAATTCACAATTTATCTGCCGTATGATGGCACCTTTGGAGTCAGCTGGTATTTTTGCAAAAATCTAATGATCATTTTGCTAAGATAAGAAAATCTTAGATGCGACTGTTTCTCATCATAAAGTATATAGGAATATATTTGAACATATTAGGAAAGATATGATATTAAAAAGGATCTACTGATATTTGAAAAAGTTCTCAGTAGTAGACTCATGGGAAATTTATCAGAAACTTAATGTACATATAAACTCAAAAATAAAGTTTTTAAAATTTTGGTATATTTGCAACATATGTATGTATGTATCTTTGGGTTGACATAAAATACAAAAATTTCTACCTGACCGTTTTAAGAATATAAGAACATCATCAACCATATACATATTAAACCGTGTAATGAAATGTCTTTCAGAATTAAGTTTTTTTTTGTTTTTTTTTTTGGTTTTATTAGAGATAAAAAATGCCAGTAACAACAGCAAAATTTTTATATTAAAATTTCTTGCCATGTTGCCAAATTTCACTATACTACGTACTATAAAAACAACAGCAACAAAAACTACATTACAATTAAATAATTTTACATTGAATCACATAAAATCCAACAACAACATAATGTTTGGTGGCTAAAGAAAAAGAAACAACAACAAGACACCCTACAATAAAAATAACAACAACATTGGGGAAAAAAGAAAACGTAAAACATGAAGAAATAAAAGCAAAAAAAAAAAAAAAAAGACAAATAAGATGAAAA
>MINK01188001.1:7660-24853 GCA_001735545.1 Phormia regina
ATTCATAAAAGTACATGATAATAACTAATGACTGACAATTTTCATTAATTCGAGAATAGTACTGTTAGTAAACTTTTCTATAAACAAAACAAACAAATGCAAATATTTACTTGAGGTCCCGTCTTTCAAAAAATGCCAATGCTTTCAAATTTTTGGAAAAAATTGGCGTATATGAAGATAAATTCGAATTGGAAAAGCAAAGACACAAACCACTTTTTAACAGAGGAAAAAATAAATATATCTATATTTGCTTAAAACAATGTATAATAAATTTAAATAAAAAGGAATATGCTATAAATGGCTTCTTTAAGACATAAAAAATTGTTACACATATTTTGGTGTTTCTTTAGAGTATTAGTTTATATTTTGGAGATACAAAGAATAGTACAACTATCCCACTATATCTGAAATAATTTCAGAACAAGACATATCTCAGAACAAAAATTATTATTATTTTTTTAATTTTTGGCCATATCTCTAGAAGATGAGTGGATATTTTAGATAGACTAGTAATAGTATCACTATTCTACTATATAGGATTAATAGTTTAGGGAACAGGAAATTGAATAGTAGAAGTGAAATTTAATTTTTGAAGTTAAGTATCTTTTAAACCATACAAAATAATTTAGGACAGGGAGCATGTTTTTTCTTTGCCTTGCTTAGGAGAATTAAAAAATGTAAAACCGGTTCATTTTTTCAAAAGTTTTATAACCCGATATGTAGTCCAGTTTGGCTCACTGTAGCCATATTTGAACACTAGTTACATGTTCCAGCAAGTAATATCTTAAAAGCCTTACACTTTATCTATTGATATTTCAAGTTTCATCTAAATCGATGAAACTTGAAATACATTGGTTTCAGAGGTTCAGACTTATTACCATTTATTTTGCATTCGCACCCACTGTACTGTGTATGTTTTTTAAATATTTTTCTTTAATAAATGTAGAGCTTCTAAATTGATTCATATAATATAGAGTATACTATTTGTAAATTTTTAAATTTTGTAAGTCTCAACATAAGCTGAAAACTTTAAATATCGTGCCCCTTAAATATCTCTTAATACATTAGTGTACCATAGTAACCAAGAGACTACTTACTATTTAACAAAAAATATTCTGATTATATAAACACTAGTGCACTAAGTATTACAGTAAATAATTTGTATGTGCATCTATGTATGTAAGTAAATATTTGCTGGTAAATAATCGTTTTTAATGTGTCATTAAGACTAATACATGTTATTTAAACGCATCAATTTGTTAATAGATTCATTGTTAAATGGTTGCAACAACCAACGTTTTTCTATGCCGTCATCATCATCATTATTGTCATCATTATCAGTACAAACACTGTGTTAGAAAGAGAGACCGAAACGGACACAGACAAATAGTCGTCTAACTGACATTTTTTTTG
This sequence comes from Phormia regina, assembly GCA_001735545.1. NCBI lineage: Eukaryota > Metazoa > Arthropoda > Insecta > Diptera > Calliphoridae > Phormia > Phormia regina. The sequence goes on from MINK01188001.1 coordinate 9,074, forward strand.
TTTTGTTTCTGTATTTAACATGATTACAGTGTTGTCATGTCAACCATGTCACTATTATAACAATTCATGTATGCAATACAGAACTTTTAAACTATGAATTGAATTTTTTGAAAACAAAACCTATAAAAACATATAAAATTATATATTGTTCTGCATGCCAATGAGTTAAACTTCTGTTCAAGTCAATTGGATGTATGCCCAAGTGTCTGATAAAGAAATTATTACATTTTCTGACTGTTAAGTGCTCGTAAATACTTAGTTTTTCCCCTTTTATTTTAATTATGTAAGTTATTCAATTACAACTTTGTTAATCCCAAATGCTTTGTAAATAAACCGAGAAAAATATAAAAATAAAACGCATTCACACAGTTGACAATGGGAGTTTCTTCTTTTGTTTTTAACTGTTTCTTGTAGGTTTTTTTTTATTCTTATTCTTTTTCTTATAATAAAATTAATTCGTAAAGAAAACTAAACAAAATGCAGTCACTATAGTGATGCATTAGAATTGTGTGAGTGTGTGTGTGTATGACTTTAAAGAATTTTAATTAAATTCATTAGGCCTACTTTTGTAAATAGATTTATTGTGGGAAGTATTAAGAAGTTAGATATAAAGTGTGTATACGAATAAGTTTAATTGTATATTTTAAAAATATATAATAAATAATCATAAATTTATTAGAATAAATAAAGCCAAAGTTATCTTAAATTTTAATAATAATTACATTTATATCTTACTTTTTTTCTAAAAATTTATTATTTTTGTAGTTCATACACAATTCTCATCAGAAGAATATATTACGATTATAATTCATTATTTTAAAATTTTTATTCGTAAAATAATTTGAGTAAAATTCTTTAAGAAAAAATACATCCAAACACAGATAAAGAATATGTTTGCGGTGACTATAATTTAGAAGCAACGTAGAATGATTAAAATTTATTGTTACAGTAAACATTTTTTGGTCATAAGTAAAAAGTATGCAAATCACATTATTTAATATTGTTTAGAGTGTTTTTGACATTCATTTTCAAAAAAGTTTGTTACATAAAAGTACTGAACTATTTTCTTTATAATAGATTTTAAAATAGATAATAAAATTATATCTACTTCAAGATCTGAAGCGATTTGTTATTACATTTGGTAAATTTAAGTATAAATTTTGAAAAGTAACCAAACATTTTTTTTTTATAAATTTGACAATAAAATATTTTGAAAAGAACTGAAAAGAAAATTTGTGTTATGATAAAAAAGGTTCTAATATGAAAAAGCGGGTAATTTAAATTTAGTTTTACATACTGTAATTATAACATGTTAATATTTTCTCATATTATGACCCGATTTTATATAAAAAATATTATACAATTTTATCATGTTATTTACCATTTAATTTAAAAAATAAACGAAATTGTTCATATCATGTTTCATATAAATCATATTATAGTAAATCATTTATATATATAAGCATATATAAGTTAAGTAATAATAATAATTAAAAACAAAATATATTTAAAAACAAACGAGTTACTCATATTTCTACCAAATTTCTGTAAAAAAATCATTACTTTTATCATTTTATGTTTATGAAAAATGTAACATCAATATGGTTAAAAAAAAAGATTATTGTTTATGTATTTGTTGCATAAATAATAATATTTTTATTATAATTGATTAATTAAAAAATGTAATTATATTCCTAATTGGAAGTTTAAAACGGCAAAAATTATATTCTAATCTGTATTTTGCTGGAATATAGCGTAAATACCATACAATGCAGATTCACAATTGACGCGAAATGGTCTCTTTTCCAACGTGTATTGTATTAGATTTTTCTTTGGCAGTAAAATTGTGGGAATTTAATTTTTTTACCGAAGTAAATACTTTCGAATAAATTTAATTAACTTTTCAATCAGTTTTGAAAAATGATTTCAAATATATTTAGAATTAAATAAATTTCTCTAAAACAAAGTATTCTAAAAAATTAAAATCAATTTTTTAGAGAAAAATCGCAAATCCAAATTTCAATAATAAATAATACACTTTCAATTATTATTTTAATTGAAATCCAAATTATAAAAAAATGTGCATCCTAGTTTTTAAATTTTCACTCATTTTAATGTATTTTTGATTAATTTATTTATTGGTACAATAAGAAAAATAATTGGAAACCGATCAACTTTTTTAAAAATATTACATTTTAATTTTCATCAATTAAGTAATTGAAACAATTTGAAAAAGAATTGAACTAATTTTATATTTAATAAAATGTTTTATTATCGTGTTTTAGAATATTTTGATTTTGAAGAAATTATTTAATTATAAAAATTTAAAAATAAATTGGTATTTTTCAAAAATATTTTTTTTTCTTTTCGGTGTATAATTATAATAAATTATAATTTATTTTCCATTGGAACTGAAAATTTTTGAAAATAAATCTGTTACTTTTAATCGGCTATTTGTATTTATATAAAAGTTATTACTGCTTTTCCTTACACAGAGAAAAAAGTATTTTTTCAATTATTGATTGATTTGGGAAGGATTTATGTGTACACTTATGTATATAGAATGCTACAGCATATATTTACCATAAAATTTAAGGAAAATGTGCAAATTTTTGATGAACGGGGTAAAGTTTCATTTAGTTTTTAAACGATTGTTTAAAGTATTTTTGCAAGTATTTGGTATCGTTCGAAAGGTTATTACTTAGAAAATAATAATATGTAAATAATAAAATATTCAAACAAAGTTTTTTCCTTAAATTAATCAAAAAATTCAAAATTTTTGTATTTAGTGATTTTTTTTCCGAAAAAAAAAAAATAATATTAATATTTGAACTTATAACATATCTATATAAGAGAAGCTATCATTACAAAATTTTATTGAAATATAAAAAAATGGTTCTTAACAGAAGAGTATAAATAGATTCCCATATTTTTACCCTAAAATACCCAAAGTTCCTATTCGGCAAAAACTTGCTTCAAAAATTTACTTTTTTCATTAAAATGGTCACCTTATCGTAATAGAAGGCGTGGCTTATTCAATTTTTTTTATGTATTTAGCTAACATAGGTAAGTAAGTTTTCGAGGTGTTTTTTTTTTTTTTTTAATTTTAGCTTTGAAATTTTTGAGCTCCACATAAAAACTAAAAAAAATTAAAATTAACGAAATTTTAATAGGGCTAGCGGAGAGACTGATACCCCAACTACCCACAGATTTGTTTTACATATAAAGCATTTTTTTAGAAACATTATATATGGTCCAGAGGAAAATAATGGATTTTAAAGTAAAAAATGTTGCCGCCTTTTTGAGCAAAACTACAATTTTTTCCCAAATTTTCTAATTCAAAATAATATAACTTTTTATTCAAACCACATAGATATATGATCCTTACACAAAAATTGTTTAGAATTTTGTACAGAATCCAAAGAATATTTTATGACTCAAATTGCGCCCATCAAGTTAAAAAAAACTAAAAAAATATCCAAAAAATTTCAAAATTTTTCTTTGTTCCAAGTATCTCTAAAAGTAAGAGAGATAACCCACACATGTAAGGGAATTTTTTGAGGAGAATTATAAGGACTATCTATGTGCAAAAGTTTTATTCAATTAAATTGTAAATTAAATTTTTGGAAATTTTTTGTTTTAAATTTCATACCCGAGGTGACCAACTTTGGAGGTCCACCCCTCGTCCCCCAGAACCACTACGAATCTGTCCTCCACCAAATCAATTGTCATACATCTCGGAAATACCCATGTGAAATTTCATTCAAATACAGTCAGTTCTAGTTCTTAAGTTACAAAATTATTTCCAAAAGATACCGTTTTGGAACCACTGTGCATCGTTAACACGTATGCTATTTATTTCTTGCAATTATTTGCATTTGAAATTTAAGTAGCCCAATATTTCACAGGATTTTATATAATTTTTACCCAATAAGTTATAGAACACAAATTATCTATAGAATAGAAAAACTTTCGTGTTCATGTTTCTTTGTCCAAAAATGAACTATTTTCAAATTGAATAATGAAATAAAATTAAAATTACTATTCACTTTTATTACTTGTGTAAAATTTTCATATAAATTTGAAATGTCCAAGAGATCATATACATTGAGTGTTATATCAAAATCTTATAAAAGCCGCCAGTTGTGCAAAATTTCGAACTTTAACTCTTTATTTATCTTTATAAAAGTGTCCATAAATGTTCAAATATTTTTTCTATTAATTTTATCTGTTTTTGCTTAAATTGTTTGTATAATTCTTGGTCTTTTGTTATTTTTTTTTTTTATTTTTTTATTTTTTTATTTTTGTTACAAATTTATTACAACAACTTTATTTTCAATTGTTGAAGTTTTCTTGGAGATATCTGACTATTGTATGCTTTTTGTGCTGATTGTCTAAACTTCTACTATTATTTTAAAATTATTATTGAATTTAAACGTTTAAAAAAACAAATAAAAGGAAAACTAGCAAAAAATTGATTCATTTAAACTTAGAAAAAAAACTTTCACTCTCATGCCCAATGAACAGTTTTCTAAATGGAAGTTTATTATTTAAAGTTTTAGTTTTTTTTTCTATTTGATAGAAAAAAGTGAGAACAATAGACAATTACCTATAAACCAACAGACAGACAGACAGACAGACGGACATACATACATAAATATATATAGATAATATTTAATTTTCGGACAATTGCTTAATGCGGCCAAACGGTGAAATGTTTTGCTGGTCGAAAATTAATCGTCCATTGTTGAAATGAGATGAAAAAAAAATTTTGGACCAGCATAAAAAATATAAAAATATTTTTTAAATAAAATTTCTTTTTGTAGAAAAAAAAAATGAAATGATTTTCTTATTTAAGCCAAACCAAAAAAACAAAAACAAATAAATATTTAATGAATTATTAAGTTCAGTTGAGAAATGAAATATAAATAAAAACAAGAAACAATAAAGGTAAATAATGGGTGTATTCGCTCGTTAGTTTTCTTTGTTTTAAATTTAAATATTGTATCCATAGGAAGTGCTATTGGCGGTATCTAAGTATTACTTATAGATAAATACAATCATTTAACAACTTAAAGGTATTTCCACATACATACAACCATTTATAGAAAGAAAGTCTTTAGACCATTAATCATATTTATTTCCATTTTCAATTTCAATTTGTATATGTATTTGTTTTCCCTTTACACTTATGTATTCGTATAAATGCGGTGTGACGTATTGTGGTCAAGTGTATCGAGAGTGTAACGTATGTTAATTTTGATTTTTTTTTTTGGTGTTTAGCGGTAAATTTTCTTTCAAATTTTGTTCTGAGTCAGCTAAATGAAAAAGTTTAAGCCGGAAATTATATGTTTAATGTTTTGGTGTTTTGTTCTTTTGTAAAAAATTAAAAAAATAAAAATCTTTTAGAATTTTAAATTGAAGTTAAGGTTATGACTACAAATTTGTAATATGTTTTTATAAGAATGTAACAAAAACTTTCATTAATATAGAATAAGACTTGTAATAGGCCTTAAATATGAATTGAATATCATTAATGGTTTTGTAATAAAACTAAATTATTACATAGATTTATAAAATTAAACATATTTATTGCTGCACGGAGTTTCTCAGTCAATTCGTTCGCATACACGAACCATCAAAAAACCAATCAAATTATATTTGATTCTGAGTCGATCTAGCTATGTTTGTCCGTCTGTCTGTGTGTCTGTTAAAAGGAGGATAGGGCTCGTACGAGACAACCTAGTGAGACGAAATTCGCCCCAATTATTTATTTTATTTATCGTAAAATTTAGAAAGTTTGATGGTGGGTATATAGATTCGGCCAAGCTGAAGATAAAATTATAAAATATGGATATATTGCCTCTTATGTCATCAAAAGAAACTTTATAAAAATATAACTTATTTGACAATTTATACGAAAACCAGAGTAGGAAGAATGTTCATTTTTTGGATTCGTTCGGAACATAATTTTTATCAACGAATTTAATCGTAATTATTAGAACGAATTTTGCAAATTTAATTTTTAAATTTATTCAAAGATCAAATATTTCAGTTTCGAAAATAAAAATATTATTGAGGAATTAACTCGAAACGAATTAATCGAATTGAAGTCGTGCAACGTGAATGTTTAAAACATTAGTACATACGCTTGTTTTTTTGTTTTGTTACTACTGAATGTACATGTACACACGCACACAACGAATCTTTTTTTACTTTTCTTCAATCACTTTTTTTGCACACGTCATCCCTGAAAATTTTATCCTCTATCAGAAAAAGTATTGTAAGTATGATATTTTCTGGATAGTTAGCAAATTTATAAAAAAAAATACATTAATTTCGATTTTTAATCTATTTATTATACACGAGAGTATAATAAATAGATCCCATTTACATTTGAATTAAAATAATAAAAAAAATTTACTTGTAATAACAAAATTTATTTCATTACAACAGATTCAGTTTGTTCTTATAAAAAAATAAGAACTATGTGACAATGTTTTAAATGAGAGAGTTGTATATATGTACATGTGACACGCTCATTTGTTTGTTTTGTTTATGCAAATATATTCATGTGTTTGTTGTATATGTATTAGTAGTAATTTTACCGCTTATAACTTCTTACTGCCGCATTCACAAAAAAATAATTTGCCGATAGTAAAAAAAAATAATAATTTCGATTTTGTGAAAAAGGCGTATGATCGAAGTTTAAAATTAAAGCTGAATATAAAACAAAATAAAATTTAAAAAATGTTTCTTAAAATGAAAAAAGTTAAATTTATTTTTTTTTAATAAAATTGAGCTACATTTTCCCTCCTGAAGGGCACCTTTTCGATGCCCAAAAAATACTCTAAATAATTTCACACAAAAAGCACTACAACTGCGGAACACTTTTTCTTGAACGGTGACACTTCGTGGATAGAAAAATTATACATATAATTTTTTTTTTTTTTTTTTTTTTTGATTTTTAGTTATAATTTGTTAGAATTTCAACAAAAAAAGTGTCCGAATTCATCACAGTTCGACATCCAAATAAAGCTCTTAATAGTATAAAAAAAGTATAAGAACTTCTGCACACTTCTTCCCGAACGGTGACACTTCTTGGATAAGAAAATAATAACATATTCTGCTATATCTAATAGAAAATATGGGCGGACGTCTTCCCCACAAATACAAATTTAAAAAAAAGTTTGTTTTTAGATTATTTTGAATGAAAAAAGTTAAGAAAAGAAATTTAATTCAAAAAGAGAATATTATTTTCAAATTTGCGAATAATAAAAGCGAAGAAAAACTTAAAATTTAGTTCGAAATCCGATTTTTCCGTACCTTGCGAAAAACAATAAATGAATTCAAAATTTATTTATTTTTTGCAGGATATTACATCATTTAAAATGTATAATGTATATGGCAGTTATCGGTGGGCTTCATAAACGCCATTTCAACCGACACACGTGAGAACGTACATGGTGTTATAGTCATTATTTCTCACAAGAATCTCGAAAGTATCTAATCGGTTATTAACTGTTGGCAAATTATTCGATTAACCTATTGATTTAGTAATACGTATTAGAATTAAGTAGTTAAATTTGACACCCTGTAGATTACCTTGTGGTATTACAAGATGATTTTTCTGAAAGCTTTAGTCCTCCACTGTAACTCTCCTAAACATTTCAATTTAATCCGAGCTGTAGTTTTGGAGATACAGATTTATTACCCAAATATTTGCGATTGACCTCCATTGTGCATAGCGCAAAGTCGGATAATTTCCAATGAATTTTATAGGGCTTGTCATTGAAAGATGTTATATTTATGATACCTACTTAATGAGAGGAAAGTAATTAAAAATGGAATTATACATATTTTATTGGCACTTTTTATATTATTCGCATTACTTTTTGAACTCATGACATTAATGTATAAAGATATATTGAAAGTAATGAAAAAGTATATCCCTAAAAATTTCATTTATTTTTGAAAATATACAGTTTTCAATTATTCGAACAATATTAATCGGATAACTGAATGGTGGTTAATCGTTTGGATACCCTAGGTATGATATATAAAAAAAGCTTAAACGTGACCAATAATAACTTTTTTCCTTTTATATTCATAAATGGTGGATTCGTCCGGAACCGAGATTGTCTGAAATAAGTTTTTTATTATGTTTTTATATAAAAAGGCATAAACAATTTTTATTTTAAAATTTCTGGAAACAGTTATTCGCAAATTATTAATTTTATTTTTCATTTGTCATTTGTTTTGATGATTTTTTTTGAACAATCTTTTAATAAGTAGAAAATATTTCTTAATATTATTCTTTTGAAAAAAAAAAAAAAACACATTTTTTTTTAACTTCCCTTGAGAATTAAAGTAGCAGAAAATAGTATCCATAAAATGTTATATTATTCATACGATCAATTTTATGGTTGTTACTTCGTATCGTTCTGTAAGAGTAAGAAACAAACATACTCACATCCTCATACAATCATATATTGTTTGGTTCTTTGTTACAAGTATAAATATTCTTCCGTTGAATTGACATGACCAAGTTAAAATAAGCTTTTTGGTTAAAATACACTTATACTTGTGGTGAAAATAAAGAATAATGTTAAAGGTAAAATAAGTTTTTTTTTTTTTTGGTTTTGTTTATTTTTCAGAATTTTATTTCAAGTTAATGTATGTAAGACTTACAATAAGAGAAGATATGAGAAGTCGTAAATACAAAAGTTGTATTTGAAGATACAAAGAAATAAAAAAAAATTAAAATGAAGTAAAACAAAATGAACATTACTATCATACACACATGTCTTAGAAAGAACATAATAGAGGAAAATTCTTGTCACGATTTAACATACTACTTAGATTTATACTTATATTCTTACATATGGACAGACGGACAGACAGAAAGACAGACAGACAGACAGACGGACAGAGAGACACACATACATGCATCATATACATTTATATTTATATATCTCATGTGCATTTGCAATAAAGTGTAATAAGCAGAACTTTCAATAAATGCAGTTTTTTAATTATTGTTATTTTTTTGCAAAGATCCAAGAATTTCATTTAAAAATTTGTGTAATTTCATTTGACATGTCTCTCGCAATAGTAAATATTATTCAATATTTAAAACTCAAACAATTGATTTAATTNNAAGCAGAACTTTCAATAAATGCAGTTTTTTAATTATGTTTTTTTTTTTTTTTTTTTTGCAAAATTCCAAGAATTTCATTTAAAAATGTGTGTAATTTCATTCTCGCAATAGTAAAGATTATTCAATATTTAAAGCCCTTGTATAAGTTATAAGTACAAGTTATAAATATTTATTTTTATGCAGATCAGTCATAAATATTTGTATAAAATTTGAGTTTTTAAAGCAACCAAATTCGTTAATAAACAACCGAGTTATGGGCCAAAAACTGAAAAAAAATTATGACGATATTGTTCCTTTTTATAGTCAAGTAGCAACAGCAGTAATATAATTATTAACAGCGCTGTTCGTTTTAAAATTTTCGTAGTTTAAGAAAAAAATTTAGATTTGTGTGTAATTATGAAAGCATATGTTGAGGCGTAAGTTTTATAGTGAGATAGAGAATTACTAACAGCCGTATTCACAAAAAATAATGTATGTTTGATAAAGGTTTACTAACTTTTTCTTATGAAAATTTACATACAAAANNATATATTATATAGTATATTAAACAATCGGAAATCAGTACGAGAATTTTGCTTTTGAAATACAGCAAGATCAATTCATAAATAGCGGAGATATGCTTAAAAAACTTAAAACGGATTTACAGTTTAAAAACCTTTGTATATACTAAGAATTTCGTTTTTGCAATGAAAGCTCAAAAATATTTTTTTGAATTTTTTGTGCTGAAAAAATTAAATAATTATGTGCAATAATAACTAAGATATCGGAACAAAATGCATTTTTTGAAGCCCTTGTATTAGTTATAAATATTTATTTTTATGCAGATCAGTCATAAGTATTTGTATAAATTTCAGTTTTTAAAGCAACCAAATTCGTTAATGAAGCAATTCGAGTATGGGCCAAAAACTGAAAAAAAATTATGACGATATTTTCCTTTTTATAGTCAAGTAGCAACAGCAGCAATATAATGATTAACAGTGTTGTTATTGAGTTTTGCAATGTGCAGTCAATTTGTTTGTATATATGTACATTAGAGTGTTTCGAGAATAGCGTTTTTCGAGATTTCGATGTAGGAAAAATAATTATTTTTTTAAATTGGTCTTCAGTTCCCGCTGGTAGGGAAAAATCATGGGTCCCATACATTTTGTTAAAAAAAGTTTCAAATTTTTAATCGAAATGGGTTTAAAAAAATTCGTAATTTTATGCTGTTTATGGAAAAAATATTTAAAAAATTTTTTCAATGAGATTTTTCGTTCGCTAGAAGACTTTTTAAGGTATTTTGATGAACAATTTTTGAAAAACAATCCGTACTATAATGCAATTTTTTAAAATTTTATCCTTAAAAAGAACAAAATTATAAAATTCTTATATATTTTTTTAAGACGATTCATGGACCACAACTTTTTCGAAAATTTTTATAAATATTTTTTCTATTATTGGCTTAAAATTACCAATTTTTTGATTCCTATTTCAAGACTAAACTCAATACTATCCTTTGGACGAAATTTTCTAGACTTAATCGCTGGAAGGGAACTGAAGATCATTTTATTTTTCTTTTTTTTATATATTTTTCTCATATTCAGCTAATTTTTACGCATCGTTTGAGGGGTGTTCCTACAAAATTTTTGTCTACAGAACACTCTAATATACATACATGCAAAAACATATAAATATGGAATTATTGTTATTGTTAATTTTTTTAAAATAAAGCTTGAGCCCGGTTCACACACAGAGAGAGAGAGAGAAGAGAAAACAATACTATACTTTTCCATTCTCTTTACCTCTCTCGTCTACAAAGTTTGAATTGCGGCAAGAGAAATTGCTGTGTGTGAACCCCGACTTGCAGTGACTTTTTATTTTTCGTTTTAAAATTTTCGTAGTTTAAGAAAATAAAAATTAGATTTTGTTGTTAATTATGAAAGCATTGTTGAGGCGTTAAGTTTTATAGTGAGTAGAGAATTACTAAACAGCCGTATTCACAAAAATAATGTATGCTTAAAAAAAGGGTTACTAACTTTTTCTTATGAAAAATTTACATACAAAAAGGTAGTAAACCTTTATCAAACATATATTATTTTTTTGTGAATACGGTGTTTAAAATATAATTTTAATCATTTTCAAACTTTAAGTTCTCTTTCAAACATTTTCAGCTGTTTGCAAATGGAAATTTGTTAAAAAGTTGTTTGTTGTTTCCTTTTTTATGGTATGTGTTTTTGCTGCATGTTTGTCGTTCATAAAAACACATACAATATATGTACGTGTTGTGAAACGTATGTAATGTATACATACATTCATACGCACAAAAAAAGTTAGTAAGTTTTTTGCAAACATGTTTAAAAAAAATATTAAGGAAGATGTTCTAAGTTTATTTTACAAGTCAGTTTTTGAATGTCTGGACAATGTAACATGCCAACAAACAACAACGAATGAAGAATATTCGAGCTATGGATAATGGCGCTTAAATGCGCAAACGGATTGTACACTGATACATACAAGAGTTTACCATACATGTACAACTATTTTTTAAACAACACAATGCATGTAAATCGTTTATACTTAGTTCCCCAGTAATAATTTTTGTTTTTAAACATTTAATTCGCAACTTCCGCTTTTGTTAGTGAGTAGAGTTATCTAAAACATTTTTTTTATATTATGAGTCATATTTGCGTTTTAAGTCCTAATGCTCTAGTCCATAATACATACCTCTAGACAAGTTACTAAATACTAAAGCACATATTCAGTTACATGGATAAAATAAAGACTCTGGAAGTATTTTCTGATAATTTCCAAGCGAATATCGAAAATGTTTGGAAATAAGTCTGAAATTTCTGATCGGCAGTACGTTGGGGAAAAGGGGTTGAAAATGACTCTTTATTCAGGGAAAGATGATATCAATATTTAAATTGATATCATCTTAATTGCTGGCAATCTAATTTTATATTTATTATTAGATAAAAAAATTTATTTTTTTGGCAGAATGGGTCAAATAATGCTGTTATACATTTGGTTAAATGGATCTTGGACTCGCAAACACAAGCAAAGCTGAATTGGATGTTGTTTTGTTCGCTCTAAGAGAAAGTGAAATTAATAGTTAAGATGGAGTCCAGCAATATAAAATATTTTCCTTGGACAAGACACAAAACTTTGCCACAAACGATTAATATCAGAGGTATCCTATTTTGACCCCCTTATGCACCGCACCTGAGGGAATCCGTTAGGGTATGCCTTTCAAAACATAAACAGTGTACACTCTTCTGTTATGCTTATATCCAATTTCAGCAAATCAATTATCCGATCAAAAGTTACAGAATTATTTCCCAAAACAATTTCGATTTCGAAAATATATATAAATCATTAGGAGATTATTTTTGGCGGACTAAAATATTGAAACGGTCATTATTTCTGGTACTATTAATGAAATTTTTTCTCTGTAAGAGAGAAAATCTTCTTCTAAAAATTTCTGTAAGCATAAAAATAAAATGTAATAACATGAAATTAGTAACCTTAACGAAAGAATTGGGGTGAATACAAGTTTGGTACTTTTTAGAAATTTAAACGTTAAAGGGGTAAAAATATTAACTGTTTTTGGTACTTTTTTACAAAATATATATACATTTTTTTCATAATATATACTACATACGAATATTTAAACAATCCATTAGCTGAATTTAGAAATTTATTGTTTTAATTGCATTTAGTACACAAAGGGGAAATAAAAGGTATCTAAGAAGGAATAAAATAGAGAAATTAACTTTTAATTAAATTTAGTAATATACTTCTGGTTATAATATAAGCATAAAAATAAAATGCGTATTAAATTAGTAGCTAATCGAAAATTTGGCGAATAAAAATTTCGTACTTTTAAAAAATTCAACTCGGTAACTGTTTTTGGTAATCATTTTTAAAAAAAAATATATAATTTTTTGTGTTTTACTGATACATACATAATGAACATTTCAATATTCAACAATAGGTTTCATTTAGTAAATTTTATTGTTATTGTATTTATAACATCCAGGGGGAAACAAAAGGTATCTATCTTAAGAGGGGATAAAATAAGGAAATTAAATAGTACTAAATTATGTAATGCATTTTTGTTATATTAAACTAGAAACATGAAAATATGTTAAACATGAAACCACAATGTAAGGTCCTAAGTGAAGTTAGAAAAAAAAAGGGAATTCTATGGTATTTTTTTCCTTCTACATAGTTAGTTTTTTTGGGTATTTTATATTTGAACATAAAAACATGAAATTATAAATAATGTGATCAACAACAGGGGACTTTAAGGTACTTTTTTGTTTTCGTAATGAATATAGAAACAAAAAATTAATTATACAAATTAATATACTTTGTAAGTACATTTTCATATTTCTTATGGTTTTTTAATTTTTACACTATATTGAACCTCAAAATATAAAAATTAAACGATACATTGGCTCTAAGAATTTAGGGGGGGGACTTTTTGAAATTGTTTTTAATATTAAACGTAGAAACATGAAATTTAAAATACATGGTTCTAGTGAATGAAAAATCCCGTTTTTTCTAAAGGTGCCTTTTTTGAAGTTTTCTTATATATTGAACAAAGAAATATTAAAAATAAAGATAGAAGTTTCTTAATGTAATAAGAATCCATAACAAGGAACTTTGTGGCACTTTTTTGGAATTTTTACAATATTGAAGGCTTAGAATATAAAATTAAAAATAGCACAATATGGGAATAAGAATTCCAAGAGGGCAATTATTGGTGACTGTTTTGTTCTTCTAATGGTACTTTTTTAATTTTAAGAATTTCGAGCTTGTATTTCTTTTTTATCAAGAATTGTGAATTAATTAGTTAGCATGAATTCATTTAAATATGAAATAATATGAAAATCAAGAAGTTTACTTGGGTTATTACAACTGCATACATGTGAAAACAGTCTCTTATATAACCTGGAAAATATAACAAATTTATTTAAAAATAAAAAATTTTTTTTTAATAATCATTCTTGCAACATTTAAAAATGATTCAAACAAAAATTAAAAGTGGTTTTACTACAATCACCTGATATTTCAAATGAAAATGCATTTTTAAAATTATCTCACATATGTTTGTTGGGTTATAAATATGCTTGTATATATGGTTTAACTTTTTTGACTAAGGAAGATGTGTAAATTTTAAAATTTTAATGCCTTATTTTGTTTGTATGTTTTTTGTTGTTGTTAGAATATTCCTTTTTGCCCAACAATAGTTTTAAACTGTTTGTTGGTTGCTTTTAGTTATTGTATTTAATAGTTAAATATTTTACATTCTTACTGTTATTGTTGTTGTTGCAAATCATTATGACAGCCATTATTCATTTTCCAAAAAACTTTAAAGTCCATTAAAAACGAATGGTGTCCATTTATTTACTAAATATAAATAGAGAATGTTGTTGAATATTTGTTTATGATTAAACAACAACAATAGCAGCAGCAATAAACTAAACCAAAAATTATGTCTTAAGTTTTTGTTTTTTTTCCCTGTCTTCTTCTTAATAAATATTACAAACGTATGAAACTAAAACAGTAGCAATTACAATCCTGAATTTTAAATTTTAACCTCAAACTTTGCACATTATTCTTATAATGAAGATTTTTCTGACAAAGATGTTGATGTTGCTGGTGCTGTTGCTATAGCTATAGCTGTTTTGTTGTTTTAAATTTTTCTGTTGTCTTTAAGAATCATTCCGTTGAACGATGGTGCATTCAAATGCATATAGTTGATGTTTTTTTTTTTTTTTTAATTTTTTTGATTTAAATTAAAGTTTGTCTGTTTTGAAATTTGTGAAGTTTGTAATTGAGTTTTTGACAATATTTAAACCATTGGTAAAATGAATTGAAAATGAATTTTTGATGTGCTGTTGTTGTTGTTTTTTTTGTATTCCTTTTAATAAACAATTATATTTGAAAAGAAAATTTTATGTACATATGCATATACATACGTGTGACCTTTAAATTGTAAAAGGTGGAGAAGTGGAATTTGCAAATTAAAAATATTCTTTAGAAATTTTTTTATTTTTATTATTACAGAAAGAAGATTTATTCTATATTAATAATAATAATAAGTCGTTAACTAGCATAAACGAAAGATCTTGTTGAGAAAGTATCAAGAAGAAAAAATCATTATAAAACCATATCAAATAATTTTTTTCTATATTTGAAACTAAAAACTTGTTAGTATTTCATTTAAAGACCTGGTTAAAATGCTTTTAAAAGAGTTATTCTTATATCTAAGAATATACTGCATGCAATTTTAAAACTCATGTCCCTTCCTGATCGAAAAAGTTTAACAGAAGCTTAAATAATGAAAAAAAGGCTAAATCTTTATTAATGTTTTAAATTATTAAAATAATACTAAATTATAAATGATAGCCATATTCGTTTTATAAATATTAAAAAAAATAATTTACCTTTACGTTTCAAAGGTCAAACGCATCCATATGATAAGAAATCGTATCATCTTCTTCGCAAGTAAAATTTCAAGTTGAGATCTCATTACTTTAGAAATCAGGGACCTAAAATTCAAATCTAATTACTTACTACTTCTGAACCTACACTATAAATGCTTAGTTTAAGTTTTCATTTCTAAAAATGAA
>MINK01188002.1:0-13781 GCA_001735545.1 Phormia regina
TAGTTCTTGTAACGACATCTAAGTAATGACTTTCTGAAATGCCTACCTGTAATAATATAGAGTAAGTAGTTGACATCACCGTGTTAAAATAATGAGATATTCATCTAATTTGTATGTAGTGAAGAACCATTATATTAGCTTCTTAACTCATTACATGGCAAGCAAAGTTTTTGCTGGGTTATAAGTAAATTTGTACAAAATTATTTTTATTTTGTATAATGTTTTAATCATTTAATGATTCGTTTTTGTAATATTTATAATCGTTTCTTATATAACAATTTCATCATGTTTTTATCATTTAATAATGCCATTTAATCATATATTCCATTATATATATAATACCATTTTACCATGTATATAATTCAACTATATGTTGTACATTTATCATACTAAATATGAATAAATTTTAATAATTTATATTTATTCACACCTAAACTAAATGAGAATTAATATACTAACAAACTACTGCACTCAAACACAAAACTGTTTATTTAATAGTAATTTAAATCAAATAACAATATTGGCTTAATGGTTGTAGAATTTACAAATTTGGTTTTAAAATTAACTGAATGGTTTTAAAATCAACTAAATCATTGCAAAAATGTCGAACAGTCGTATTCAAAAACAAAATGTATGCTTGATAAAGGTTTACTAATTTTTTCTTATGGAAATTTACATACAAAAAGTTAGTAAACCTTTATCAAACATACATTATTATTTGTGAATACGGCTGTAAATGTTTGGACTTTTCATAAAATATGATTTCTTATAAAGATATTTAAATACATATTATAATTGCAGTCAACAATATTAAAATTTTGATTGTGAACAATAAATAAATTATTAAACAGAAACATAAACGTTGATATCATGAACATTTGTCATTATGCTCACTAGCCATGTGCAAAGTTTAATTGTAACGACGAAATAAATAAAGAGAAAATTACCTCATCTCTGAAAGAAGAATGTCACAAAAATTCACTGTGTGACAATTTTCACCCACAAAAAAAAAAAAAAAAGGTCAGATTAGATCTAATAGAACTGCATACTCAGTTTTTCGCCAGGACGTTTTTTTTTTAAAGGACTTTAAAGTTTCAACAAATACGCCACTTTTCTGGTCCTTTTTTCAACTTTGTCTATATTTTATTCCAGTAATTAAAGATCTAAAATGTACATCATTTTAGTAGGTTAATACAAATTTGGTACTTTTTACAAATTCAAACGTTCAAGGGATAAAAAACGTATCTGTTTTTGCTAGTTTCTTCACAAAACATTTTTTTACTGGCACATATATTTATATGAATATTTTAACATTCAATTTATTGAAGTACTATATTTTTTATGTTAAGGGGGAATAAAAAGTATCAAAAAGTTTTATCCCCTTATTGGGATTTTTTATTCTCCCTTGTGAATTAAATTTTATTTAAATTAAGTAATGTGTTTTTGATTATAAAAAACCTACACAGAAAAAAAATATTTCAAACAAATTTTTAATAAAATTATTAACTAAATTTGTATTGAAATTTAATTAATATTATTTATTAAAATAATTAATTTTCTAATTGGTTTAAATTTTAAATAAATTGACAGTTCTTAAAAAAATAGAAGGAAAAATTAAATATTTGTCTTAAAAAAATATTGAGATAAAATAAATTTAAGTCCATTTTAAACAAATTTCTGTTAATTTTATATATTTGCGTAAAAGTAGTAATAACGAAATCAATTATTGTAGTTAATAATATTATCATTTTGATGATAGCAGCAAAATCAATTAAAAATTAATTAATATTACAAATTTCTTAATAGAAGTCGATTTTTACTTTTTTCTGTGCAGAAACATGAACTTAAATACATAACGAAGATATTTGAATACAAGTTAGATAATTTTTAGGAAATTCGAACTTTTAAGGGATAAAAAAATCTTATTCGTTTTAGTACTTTTTTTATAACGATATATAACGAAAATAGGTGAATACAAGTTTTATACCTTATGGAAATTCGAACACAAATTATTTTAAAAATACATGCACTTAAAAACATAACTAAATAGGTCAATACAAGTTTGGTACTATTTGGAAATTCGAACTTTTAGGGGATAAAAATCTCATTTGTTTTTAGTACTTTTTTTACAAAATAATTTTTTTCTTTTTCCTGATACATACATATGAATATTTAAACATAGATATTTTTATATCTAGGAGGAATAAAAAGTACCAAAAAGGGTATAAAATCGGGAATAAAATTTTATTATTTTGTTATTTTGTAATGTATTTTTGATTATAGTAAACCCAGAAACATGAACTTATTAAACACATGGTATTCTGAGGTACTTTTTTGTTCATCTAATAGTACTTTTAACATTTTCCAACATATTGAACCTAGAAACATGAAATTAGAGTTATGTGATACTAAGTGATTGAGAATCCAAAAACAGGAACTTTGTGGTATTTTATTTTCTTCAAATAGTACTTTTTAAATTTTCTATAATATTAAGCCGAGAAACATGAAATTAAAGTTACGTTGGTTCCTTTATTGTTAGAAAAACAAAATGAATTTTGTGGTACTTTTTCGTTTTTCCAAGGGTTCTTTTTGAACATTATTTAAAAATAGAAATTTTAATTTGCCGAATGGATATTTTCAGTGTTTAAAATATTTTTTGTATATATTTTACTGACATTTTTTACATTTTTGTAAATTTCAATGCATTTTTGTACTAAAAAATTTATTTTTTGTAAAGAAAAAGCGATTTTTAGGAGGAGGGAATTTTTTCTAAAGAGAAAAAAGGGTATTTTTCAACTAAACATAGGGATTTTTATTAAATTTTGGGTTTTGGGTATTGTGGTATTATGTGTTTGTGCTGATGTTTGTAATACCAAAAAATACTGGTCCAAGACCTACCTACATATATAAGAATCGGCTAAGTATCACTTTCTGAATCAATTATTCGATGTCCGTCCTTCTGTCCATCTGTCCAAGCTACAGCTCACAATTTCAAACAAAAATGTAAGTTCCATATACAGAAGATTGACCATTAGAAAATCACTTTAACCATCATAATTCTAACTAAATTGTTTGTATTTCCGAATTATTGGGACTTCCTTTAAAACTCATAGGTGGGAGGGTATTATCAGTTTGTGATGATGTTTGTAAGATCCAAATATACTCGTCCAAAACCCACCTTAATTTATACCAATCGGCTTAGTAACACTTTTTGAGTCAATTAAACGATGTCCATCCGTCCGTCTGTGCGTCTGTCTATCTGTCCACGTAAACGTTTTAATTAAACTACAGGTCTCAATTTTAAACAAAAATATAATTTTAATATAAGTCTAAAAAAGTTAGCCTATATTCAGAAAGATCGGTCCAAATTGTCAAATTTTACAAATATCGGTCCAGAATTTACTATTGCTGCCATATAAATCCCTCTTTTTAGAAATCACTCATGTTAGTATCATCGTAATATTCTGTATTCCCAGGATTTATTTTACACTTAATATTAATATCGCTACACAATTGGCCTGAAATCTAAAAAAAAGGCTTCTCTCCGAATTATAATATATGCAATAGTGTAGAATATCTTATGGTCGGGCTTGAACGTCTATATCTTTTCCTTATTGTCAAGTTAAATTTATTTAAATGTCAATTAATTTTTCAAAGTATGAAAAATTTTCTCTCACAGTTATTTAAAGTAAAATTGGATGTTATGGTTATATCCTTCGATGTCAATGAATCAAAACCATTGGGGAGCAAAGCTAATAAACCCTTTAAATGTTTTTATAAATATCTTCAAAAATGAAATATTTCTTATACATGATCTGTTTAAGGATATAGCCACTGTTTTCAAATCCTTCGATGTCAATAAATCAATATTGAAAAGAAATATTAAGCTAATGAATCCTTGTTAATCCCTGTAGACGGTTTCAACAAATTAATTTTATATTTTAAAACCTTTTTATCTATGTAAATATAGGTTTATTTTAATTAATATAATTTACTAGACAACACTGTTCATTTCCTATAATATTATTTAGTTTAATACTCGTAAAGAGCTTGTGTTGTACTCATATTAAGTAAAGTAGTAGAAGCACTTGTCGCTTTAATATGATTACTGTTGTTGTAGTTACTAGTGCTTTTGTTAATGCTTTTTTTTTGTCTCTTTTGTTGTTGTATTGTAGCAGCAACAAAATATAGTATGACAATGGCAGTAAAGTAAATCACAGTAGTTACATAGTTTTTTGTACTATTATTTAAGTATATGTTTTATTTTTCATTTGGCTTATTTGCAAAAAAAGAAAAAAAAAAGGAAAAAAGTAAAATCCAAGGAAAAAAATAAAAGCAAAAGTAATTATGGGAGAGTAAAATCACAAAGTGCATTAGTAGTGGTTTAAATCTATACAAAATTTATTTATAGGTATTAGTTGTCAATAGCGACCTGTATGTCGTTAGGTTTGTAGAATATATTTAAATTTATTAGTTAGTTAGTAAATTTGTTGCAGCAGTATTTATTAATAACAATAACAACAAAATAAAATCTAATTTTCAACCCAAGTTAAGTGGTTTAAATGCTTTTATTATGTCTTTGTTGTTGTTGTTATTATTAAATGGTTGAATAAAGCAAAAAAATAAAATATTATATAGAAAAGTGTAAAAGTGGAAAGAAGAAGAAGAAAAAAAAAACAGAAAAATGCAAATATTATAAATTAAAATGACATAACACACATACGTTGAGAGTAAATAAAGAGAGATCGAGAATAAAAATAATAAGTTTTCATTGTGTATTATACATTGATTGACACACAAAAAGAGAGAATAAAACAGAGTTTCAAACAGCAAGGATATGAAATAGAAAGGACATGTCATGTATTAATAATAATAGAGATTTTATAGTATTTCTATAATTGAAATATTATTATGTAAATAATATTTTGTTTTGTGGAAATTACCATTAATATACCTACAGTATTGGGCAGAACAAAAGCAACCAAATTGAGGTTATCCTTAATGTTAAATTATTTTTTTATGTATTACGTTTACAACAAAACTATATAACATTGTTAACATGTTTATCTTAAACAGTTCCAAAAAAAGAATATTTTGGTCAAAATTATGTTTTGAAGAATAATGTATAATTGTTTAAACTTTTTTAATTATGTGGTCTGCTTCAAAATAATTGCAGTCCAAAGTGTTGCGTAGTCAAAAAATTTTAATGAAAAATATTTTAAAGAAAAGAACTAACAATTTAATCGTAAAATATAAAGTATGTTGTACAGTCTTGTATAAAGATAATAGTATTTTATTCCATTTTTATATAAAATTTGAGTAAAATGATTCTTTAATTTATTTATTTATTTCATTATTTATTTATTTATTTATTTATTTATTTATTTATTTATTTATTTATTAATAAATACATTATTTTTTTCAAAACAAAATATGTATTTTTAGATTTACCCAAATTTTGTTGCTTTTATTCTGCGCAGTACTGTATATTTATTCCATCTTTAAATTGGAAAACTTAATAAGAAATAGGAAATATTAGCATTTCTTTAAAAAATCTGATCATTAATAAGTAGCTACTAGACTTATTCTATGTAATGTAGACAGTATGTTGTTGTCATTCAAAAGTAACTACATCCGTAAACGGATTTTCATTTTTTAAACGTCATATTTTTGGAAAGGGAAGAAGTAGTCAGAAAGTTTGTGATTTGAGTAACATTTGCTATATATGGAATCATCAAACTTTTTTGATTTTTTAGTAAATTAGCATTTTAACTAATTTGCAAGTGGAATCAAAAGTTATGCATTGATTTTAATAGAATATATCTTGTTTTATTAGAAACATATTTCTGTTTATGACTAAAGAATTTTATTGATTTTTAGAAAATGGAATTAATATTTCCACAATAATTGGTCGTACTAAGAAGATATGTAAGAATGATAAAGATAATTTTAATTAGAATTTTTCGGATAATTTGGACTTGTCTAATAGTTTACGAGATATATTAATATATAGTACTAAACGCGATTTATCTCGAGAACTAAAGTCAATCAAAATACAGTGGGTTTGAGTTATAATACTTATGAATACCGTGTATCCAAATTGACTTTTGAACTTTCGAAGTAATTAATTTTTATAGACGTCATTTTAAAGTCATTAACTTTATCGGTTAAATTAAATAAAAATTAGAATTTAACAATATATGGTTTAGAAGTTATGAGCAATAATGTATGTACACTTTTCGGAAAAATTCAATAGTTTTTTTTTTCATTTTTACAATGTCATATCTTTGAACCGGAAAGGGTCTTCAGTCTGAAAGTTTGTAATTTGAATAGCACTAGCAATAGGTAATGATTGTAGTGAATTTAAACCTAAAAAAGTTGATACAGATTAAATGAAACATCCTGTACTGCAGAATCACAGTTTAACTATGTACAGTAAGCAGAATCGAAATAGTTTGAAAATAAATCTGTAACTTCAGATCGTTTTGTTGGATTTGCATGAAATTTAGTATAGACGTAGCAGAGGAGTGTACAATGTTAAGTTTGGAAGGGGGATACAACATAACCCTCGGAGGCGGAGCCAATGGAGCTCAATTAGAGTACATCCCGCATAAACAACTTTTAATCGTTTGCCACATTTTTCTCGTCCTATTTCAAATGTTAAGAAACTTGCTTGCATTTCCGATACCGTTATTATTAGCGATACCAATTAAATACCGTTTAAAGTTGGTTACCGTAAATGATACCAAAACAGAAATTTTCATTTTGTTTTCAAATAACGTTTTCCTCTTTACCGGTATATACCGGTAATTTAAAAATAAAATTTTTCAACATAATATGATATTGTATGAATAATTTTAAAGGAATTTTATTGCTTATTTCTTGGTAATATCGTTTACAATAAGTATATTTTAAAAGAGTTTAAGAGTCTTAAGCATACTGCGACTTCATTTTAATAAAATGTTTTAGCACACCGTAATTTTAATTTCAAAAAGACGAAAAAATTTTAATTAGAAATTTACTGCATGCACGCAGAGAAAAAATATGGTTCTGGTGACCATAAACTAAGAGCAACATACTATGATTGTAATATATGATTCCAGGTTACCAATAAGTATTTTTGTACGTAATCATTATTTTGATTCGTATTTTTATCATTTATTAGTTGAAGTTTATAACCTTACTAAAAAAACTTTAGTAAAGTTTATACCTTTTCTTAAATGTTGCCGTCAATTTATCATGTGGTTTATCATTTATATTCATTTATCATAAATATAAACAAATTATGTCATATATATACTTCCATTTTATCATTAATATATTCCATTTTATATAATTATATAATCTATTTTATCATATAATAATCCCAATTTATCATATTTTATAATCCATTTTTTCAGTATATATATCACATTTTCATCACATAACATATATTATCCAATTTTATCATATATGTAATCATTTCATCATATATATAATCTTCATTCTTCATACTTATATTCCTTGTACCACATATAGGTACATTCATCATACTAAATGAACAAACTTATTCAATTTATTATTTGTTCACACCTGAACTAAATGAGAATTAATAAACCTAAACAAAATGTCTGGCTATATGCTTAAGCGGAATGGTTTTAGTATTAACTTCTTAATTGTAGAATAACTAAATGTGTGGGATTTTCATCACATCATGGTTTCATACAAACAATGTTAAATATTATATTATGATTCAGTTGAACCATATTAGAAAATTTTGATTGTGTGTAAACATTTGAATATAAAACGGACTTCATAAACGTTTGCTCATCATGAAAAATGGTATTAGTCAAATCAAAAAGAAACGCTGTACAATCACTGAATGTTGTGGTGATTCATTGGTGTACCATGTTCTTTTTTTCTGCGGTGGGCTATCTTCTGGGGAATACATTTTGAATTTTCCCGTGAAATTTGGCAATTTGTCTTTGCCGTTATTCCGGTACATTTCTTCCGTTATTCGCGACAATTTCTTAAAAACTGTCAAATGGAAAGAAACTGAATAATGTTCTAAGTCCAGCTTTAGATTATTATAAAATTTTTATTGTTTAATTATTTGTTTTGAAGGAATTTAAATATTATTTCATAAACCATGTTAAACAATGTGTTTAATATATAATTTTTATTTATATGGATTTAACATCCGGAATTTATCTCTAGAAAAAACATTAAAGGCCAGTTATTACAACTTGCCTTTATGTTCTGTAATAGTAAAAAGGTAAACCTTTAATTAATGTGAGGTATAACGTGAACTTAAAAATTTTCGTTATTAAAACTTCCTTGTAAATTAAAATTAACATTTCAAGATTATGGATATCAAAGAAAATACGACTTACTTTTGACAAATTATTTTACATAGTGCGCAACACTTTTTTTTTTTGTTTACTGACATAACATTTATGTTTAATGGCAGTTGCCATATTTTGCAGAAAATATGGCAACTTTAAATACTAAACCTCACTTATAAAAGATAGGATGATCTTCCCTTTAGCTTATGGGCCACTTTTAGCTTAAAGTTAACTATAATAACCAATTACTTCTATATGCTGTCCGTACATCATACCATAAGCTATTGGCAAGTTGTAATAATGAGCCATAAAGTTAAGAGAAGTCATACCTTGACATTTTCGAAAAATAATTTTATAAATTATTTTTCAAGAATTTTCGAAGTTTTCTTTTTAATTAACTGTCTGAACAATACGAAATTTGGACCAAATACGAAATTTGCAGTACTTACCGGTATTTCAGTTCTCGGTACAATGTAAACCATATAATTTTAAAATACGTTATCGATTCCCCTAACGAAATAAAAATGAATTGAAACGATTATCGCTATTCGTTTCCCATTCTTAGCCAAAGAATGGTTTGATTCTGGACCCCCCTGTTGTATGTTATTTAACCTTCGTTATGCATCAGTTCGATTGTGATATATGCGTTACAATACGTTGTTTGTTGTTTTTTTATGTGTTTTTTCATAAAACGATACCTAACAATATTTGTAGAGGGTACTTGGAGACTCAAACCCCTAGCAAAATTAGAAATATATTTAAATCACAGTTTAATTCGTAAAATATCTAGCCAGATACTTGTGCATGAAGGAGGGTTAAATATAAAAAAAAAAAAAAAACAAATTCTTAACAGTAATTAAAATATTAAATTATATTCTAAACTCCAATACTTGCTATTCTTTTTTTCTAAACAAAATGCCAAGAATTTAAAATTTCTTTCAGACAGATTAATCATGAAATTATTCCAATCAATCTTACAACATATACAGACTCAGGGAGACCAGTCAAAGCCAAAAGCAATAAAATGAAACAGAAGAATGCAATTCAATGATTTCTTTTTGATTCTTTAATACCAGTAGATATGAAGCGTCTGGATGTCTAGTTAAATAATAATAATAATGTCTACATTAAGAAAAGCATAAAAGTAAATCTTGGAAATCATAAAAGACATAAATATTAAGTAGAAATAAAAAGACTAAATAAATGACAATTTTAAGAAAACTATGTTTAAGTAAAGCTAAACAAATCAAAGTAATGAATAAAATACGAAAAAATAGCCCAAGGGTAAAAAAGTGAAAAAAAAAACAAGAAGAAGAAGAAGCTTTCATTTCATTTCACCATGATAGAGGAAAATAAACAAACAACTGTCTTTTATGCACAATGATTTTATAATAAAACAACACCAACAACAACAAAATAAAATAAAAGAAAAAATAAGGAAAAACCTTACGTATTAAAAAAAAAATTGTAAAGACGTCTTGAAATTGTAATTCGTGATTAAACGACAAAACTAAGTACAAAAGTGTTACAAAACATTTACAAACTAAATGTAGAGAAATGCAAGTAGCTACATACATACATATGTATGTGTGTATGTAAAGTAATTGAACAAAACAAAAGACTACTAAACTAAAAGTTGGTTAAATAGTTTGTAATACGAGTGTTAGTATAAATATTTATGTTAAACAAAAAAAAAAACAGCACACATTCCACTGAATGACAAAAGGACAGACAAACAAAAATAGTTATAGACTAAATTTGAATACAAGTCGTAACATAAATACGTATACATCCATATAAAATAATTGCTATTGTAATTGGTTAGTCTTTACTTTTTTTCTTTTCTTTTTTCTACTGGTATGGAACTACTTCCATGTAGAAATGTTTAATGCAAGTGTGTGTGTGAGTATGTGTGTTTATGTTACGGTATTTACATGCTCATACATTTGTACATTCCACCCGCACAATTACCAACGATTACTAAAGCGCAACATAAGTCGTCTAATGTCTTGAGCTGATTTGTTTTTTGTTATTAGAGAAGTAACTACAAAAAAAAAAAAAAGTTATAGATACTCTTGCATACAGACTAATAAAATGCGATTGATTCATACATAATATGTATGTGTATATGTAATTTGAAATTGAGAGGAAGTTATGCCAAGTGCCAGAGATTCGAAATTATAATTATTCATAGCTTTAGCTTACTAAGAAGTGATTAGTAACTATATTTCTTTTCCTAACGCAAGTGTATAAATATTGTTTTAAAAATATAAAGATTTTAGAATCTTAATTAGAAAATGGCATCATATTGTAACCTATAACCCATATAAATCATTTTACATATAATAAAGCTAGTGCTTTTATATTAATGAAATAATTTGGTAACGAAATTAAATTATATGATTATAAAAATTCCTGACATTGGATATATTTCACAAAGTATTATTATCGTTCAATTTATAGAGGATATATATAAGTTTGTCATTCCGTTTGTAAATTACATATATACTCTGGATCCTTAGGTTAAGTTATAAGGGTCGCCCGATATAGCGAGTGCAGTCGGAGGTCATTAGGCCCATTGTGATGCCCTACCCAGCAAAAACTTAGCTTCCAATTTTAAAAGCAACAGCTTACTGTATGCATTACATTGTAGCGTTATTCGCCACTCGAAGCATTACCTAATAGTACTTCAGTAACTGGTTTTTAGTAAATATGAAAGTAATTTGGGTTTTACGTGTCTCAGTTGTCTAAAGCGCCTAAAAAAATATATGTACATAAATTTATTGAAGGTTCAACTCTCAATTGAGGCAAACGTTATTTTATTTCCCTTTATGAAAACCACGTTTAGCCACATAAAAATGTAAGTCGACTATGGTGTAACTAGTAAGACGGCAGACTAACAAGCATAAACAGCATTGTGATACGTGGGTTCAAATCTCAAAGGTTTTTCTTTTGTGCGTAAAAAAAGTCAGTATCTTAAAAAGTTGTTTTGGTACTCAAATAAATTTAGGACATCGCGAACAAAATTCATCAGTTATAGCACCAAAAAAGGATGATGTTTTTCATATTGTTTTCGGTTACAAGACACGTTATTTAGTAGGTGTAGTTTTTGCTGGATATATGAGAAGAAAACTCCTCCCCCTTTCCATAAACATAAACTAACTTTCCGTTGGTCTATCCTTAAACCAACCCGTACTCCTAACAAATGTAATCAGGTTTGAAAGTGGTATATCATTGAGACAATCCAGATCATGGAAGTGTTGTCTACCGAGGTGTCTCAGTCTACGCTCTTTCAGTGCTGGACATTCAAATAACAAGTGATGTACGGATTATTCTTCTTCCACATCTACTATACTCTGGATAACCCATATGTCCCGACCATACAGTGCCTTGTGATTATGCCTACTAGAATCGATGATCTATCAAGAGATAATAATGTTCTAGTTCTCTGGATCCTTATTGATAAGGGATTAGATATAACGATGTCCGACTGTCTGTTGAAATCAGTTTTAAGAAAACTTCAGGTAATAGATATAAATGTTTTATACATCGAATTGTAGGGAATATTCCTTAGAAGAACGCTAATAAAAATGAGGCAAATCGGTTTATAAATTACTAAGATATCGCCCAAAAATCAGAGATATCCGCAAACATTGTATTTGTTGTCGGTTTTTCTAGGCTCCTATACAAGAGAGCGACTATAGACGAAGCTCTTATATAAATAAAAATATTGGCTCTTATATAAATAAATATTGGTCATAAATATTATTAATATTAATTTTTTTTAATAAAAAGAAAGTTATTGGTAGATCTCTTTTTAAATTTATGTAATTCTAGCTTTGGCTATTGTTGTTGTTCTTATGGGTAATGAAAACAACAACAATAAGCTAAATATTTTTTTTTCGTATTAAACAAATATTTACACATCTTTTGTTGAAATCTCGAAAAAGCCTCTTCTCTAACCTCATGCGTTACTAATATTAATTATAGCAAAGGGAACTTAACTTATTTCATATCTAAAGAAAGCGAATATTTCAAAATTTATTAGAAATTAGTTTCTAATTCGCAAAAAGTGTGTGAGAAAAACTAGATAGTGTTTTCAGATCGATCGATTTTATTTAAATATAATGGGAGCAATAAATTTCGTCATATATAACCAAAAGATATAAACCTAAAACAAAAATAAACAAATTAAATTTCAGTATAAATTTTCTCCAGAAAATATATATTTCTGTTAGGATTACTTCCCCCTGCTTACAATAGTACCACATATTATTATGCAGGCAAATAATAAAATTAAATAACAAAAAAAAAAAAAAATTAAGTGACGACTTAAAGTCTGCATGTTAGGGACATGTTGGTGGAATGATTTCTTCTGATTTTAACAAGGTTTAAAAACAAAAATATAAATATTAATTGTACAAAACAAAACACAGGACCATCGTTTACAGCTAAACTTTTGTTTTTGTTCATATATAAACACACATACATACATATGCATATACACATACATACTAATTATAAACATGGAAACTGGGTTAAATATTTTAATTAAATCAATTTTGCAACTATTAAAGAAATTTCCGTTAACATCTGAAAATTGCGTAAAATATTCTATGAATGCAACAAAATTAAGAAAAAAAATATTGAATATTTGTAAAAGAACAAAATCAATTTCACACTATGCAACAAACAATAATAAATAAATAATTATAAACAAAGACTTCTAATTCTAACATGACTTCAGACAAAAGCTTATCTACATCTTTATTAAGTGTGAATTTATAAATTTTTTTTTTTTTTCACTTTATTAAAGATGAACTTAAGAAATTTATACACATACATTATAGGATGAAGTCATCAAATTTATAAAAAGATAGACTCATATATGTATGATGGCAATATTTTACATGGTAGATATAACATGTGCATAGAATAAATTAGTTTTCTTAACAAAAAATAAAAAAAAAAATGTTTAATAAAGAGATGACAATACGTGAATGAAGTTGGTGGTGTTATAATTTAGTAAGACTACTATATAAACTTCCACTCTACAAACATATTACGAAGACATGTCTCCACTCAATGGTGAAGAATTCCAAAATGTAATTGAGACAAGACAAATTTTTAGCTCAAAAAAACAGCTTCAGCTGTCAAAAAAAAACCATAATTTTGAATAAATATCAACTAAAATTACTATATTTTTATTTTATTATATTTATTAATATAAATTAGTATGATTAATTCCTCTCATACTGAACATAGGCCTCAAATTCATTGAAAGCAATTAACTTTTTCACTACATTTATGTCCATATGAAAGTAATGGTCGGTCTGCCGATCCTTTGTCTATCGTTTTTTGTTACAAAAAACTTAAAACTTAATACAAATATTGTTCATTAATGTCTCTTCATCTACATTCATATTTATTTTGCTACCTTAACAAATATGTGAATGT
>MINK01188003.1:0-22068 GCA_001735545.1 Phormia regina
TGAATTATAATTAATATTTAAAAAATAAATTGTAAACATATTATTTAATATACTAGAGAGACCGACGTTGGAACAATGTATAATAAGATATATAAATTACCGTTTGTTTATTAATAGTGTAACTTTAAAATTTTTTTGCTAAATAAACGAAAAAAAAAAAAACATTTTTTATTTATTTAAGGTATTTGCATATGGTAATATTTTGTATGAAAATATTAAAACTTTTTAAATTCAATTACAACAATTGCAACATGTGTGAAGTATATTTCAGAACGATATAGTAAAATTTTATTATACTATATATGTATACATATTTATAATTATAGAAATAATTTCAGTATTTATATGATTAACCCACAAGTCGAGTTCACTTAAAATATAGATATTTGAAGTGTTTGGTCTAAAGAACCTTAATTTAATTCCTTTAAAGAGTCGTTTTCTACAACTTACAATGTCCAATCCTATTAGACACTTAATTTATAATGAAGTTATAATTTTTACATTAAACAAAATAAATTAATATAAGATAATTTTTACTAGTGTATGCTACTGAAATTTAAATAATTTGGCAACGCCGTATCGATGTTCCCAGCTTAAATGAAATTTTTTTTTCATTCTAAGACGGTGTTTTCCAAGTTTTAGTTCTGGCATTACCCTTTCGTGAGCTAGATCAAAATGATAGTATCTCCCTTTATTATTTTTTTTTTAAACTTTTTTTTTATATTTTTGCCAAAGGAACAATAGGAAAATCTGGTATCGCAAGATCTTATTGTCCGGTTTTCGTTTTTTAAAAACGTGACTACCTTCCCAAGAAGATTACTGTGCAATAGTAATGTATTTTGTTTTTATTAAATTCGAATCATAATCTTATTATCTTCCAGAAGTAACTTCAAAGTATGTTATTGGAAGACGAATGGAAGATATTAATGTATTATGTTTTTGTAAATTTCGTACTGAAAGATTAGCAACAAAATTATCTTCCAAATATTTGAAGGAAAGAGTGTAAGAGTTGGCACCTTTGCCTGGCAACACAACATTAATATTGTACAGAACTAAATCATGAATTTTTCCTTATTGTTAAGTTTTTGAAATTTAAATTTTATAAATCTTTCCACATTGGTTTGGAAATACCTCAACCAATCTCACAATAGATTACTTGCTCATTCATAGCATCTAGTTTTCTATTAAGATAATCGCTTATGAAAGACCTTTACAGTCATCCTTCTGGAAACATCGTCTATATGGAAACCAATATATAAAATAATTGCATGAATTTTATTTTATTGTAAAATAATTTAAAAAAAAAAAAAAAAGTTTTTTTAAAGTTACTTGATAACAAAAATAGCTTTTTGATAACAAAAGCTCTTAAAAATATAAAATTGTATTGCTCCGTTGTCAGATTTATAGTGTTTAATCGTTCCACAAAATATAAATGGTACTCCTTTTATAAATTATCTAGTTAAATAACATACTTAAACAATTCCAAGCGAAAATCAAAATTTTATCTTTTCTATTAAAATCTATTCATAATATCACTAATGAAATCTTCACATAGCATATATTTTTATATGTTTATTGACACCCAATAATTGTCTCCTATTGTATAATCTTAGGAAATCCATATACTCATGATATAAGCTGACAAAATCCTACAAAACAAAAGTAATGAAAATAAAGGATATGTAGGTAATTTTGTTGAGTAAATAAAACCAATGAAGTGTCGAGACATAGAAATCCTTTTTTCTGTTTTATTTTCATTTATGCCATTTTATTTGAGTTCTTTCACTTCAATGTGTTTTTATATGTATGTATTTTATACTAAATTGAACACTTTTTTTACACCAAGAAAACTTTCATTACACTTCCGAGTGCTCTGTGACCATTCATTTGAAAAAAAATCGAATGAGAAAAAACAAAAGTTAGTGAGGTGTAAAAGCATGTAAAATAAGACTATTCGAAATAGAAGAAAAAATAATGTTAAGTACTTATCAATTGTTGATCAATGAAAATAAAATAAAAAATACGAATGTGAGTGCAACGCCCACATTCTCATCTACAACTATTCTTATCTTCCAATACACTGACAAAAGGACATAATAAAATTGATATTATAAACACACATTGTTAAGGAAGAAAATATAAAAGAAGCCACACATGTACATAAATAATGAATATAAAAAGCTTTTGATATAAACTTTTAATACATACATACGTACATATTTATAATAGATAACAATCTTTGATTATTACCAATACCCTTTTTATATTGTCCAGAATATTGATAAATATGGATACCAATTATTCGAGTACATGTTTGACTCAATAAAGTTAATTTTTTATTATTAAAGTCATCGGTTACTACATATTTCTATGTATTTCACATTTTGTTTTTGAGATATCTTCAAACAATATATTTTTTAAGGGCTATGTGCACGTTTTTATTCGATTATCAACGTAATGTAAAAATAAAAATTGATAAATTGAACACTCTGAATTCGAATCCAAATATAGTATTAAGTATTATTAGTATTATTTAATATGTACAATGTACATACATAGTTAAAATCCAAATTTGAGAATTTTGCGAGATTTCATTTTAAAATAAGCCAAAAATCAAAAGCAATGAATATGAGTCATAATATATTCCCATAGCTGTTGCATTTTTTTTTTTTTTAATAAAATTATTTCAACTTTGAAGATAATAAAAAACTCTTTGAATCGTGAAAACGAGATATTTCGCTGTTTTTCATAATTATTTTGATTCATATTCAAAATATTCAAATACTTCTACTTTGGAAGCGTTGAAATTAATCATTTTTGAGATGAGCTTGCTTCTTTTTGATAGGCAGGAGCTTTAAGGAACCGTATTAGATATTTAGCGTTAAATCCTTAGAAATTCATCGTATACTGCTTTATGCATGTAAGTTGGTTTTCAAAAGTTTTCTTTGACACTTTTTTCACTTTTTGTATTGTGACCTATTATTTTATGTTTCTTATTTTTTATTATTCGTTTTGTACGAGTATGTATATCTTTTTTTTACTGCTATTATGTATGAATGAATAAATGTAAGTGCCACAATGGGAATATGTTGGCTTTTGTAAGCATTTTGCACGTTTCAATTGTGTAAAGTTTTTATGGCTTTTTGATTTTTTCACTTATTGACTGCCGACGAATGTATGTTGTAAGGAACTTCAACAGGAAACATTAAGTGGTCTTCATCAGTATAAAAAAACCTACAATAATATTGGTTGCCAGCAATAAAAACAAAACAGAATTTCCTCTTTTGTATTCTTAGGCAAAAAAAAGTATGTAAATAAATAAACAAAAGGATATTTCTTTGAAGAAATATTGTATAAAAGAAATACATACTTATGGTAAATAAATAAAATAAAAGTACTTTCCGACGATTATATTTATTATTAAGATTCTTCGAAAGTAAAATATTACGTATGAAATTACTTACATTTATGAAATTCATAATCTATTTAATGCAAAATATTTATTAATATATTTCTTTTATAAATTAGTTAATGTAATATTACAGACAAAAATATTGTTGTTGTCCACGATATTATTTTTAAGCACATAGACTTACCTACAGCTTGCGGCTATTTAGAAAACAAACTTTTTTTTTAATTTTTATATTTATTTCAACGTTTATGTTCAGATATTTTTATTTTGGATTTTGCAAAATCTTTTTTGGACGTGAAATACACACCCTTAGACAGGAGCGTATCCACGAGGAGGGAAAAAGGCAAATTTCCCTCCCCAAAATGGATGATAAGATGATATTCACAATTAAGTATATAGTAAAAACTATATACAAACCGCTTAACATACGCGGCGTATACATAATTTTATCTCACCAAAATTAAAAAATAGTTGTTTTGCCCAAAAAAATAAAAAATCAGAAAATAAACGATATTTTTGCTCGACAAAATTAAAAATCAAAGTTTTTTAATGAGAGCAGACAGATTACAACGATGTATTCGAACCAGTTTTCCGACATTTCGTTTTTACTTCTTTTTATAAAAATTAATTTTTCAATTCATTCATTTATTTTCTATCCCTGCCTACAAACATATGCAGCGTTGTACGAATAAACGCTCAAGTGAAATTTGCCCAAAACCAAAAATCCCAATATTTTGGATCCTTCTGTATATGTGAACAATAACCCAAAATAATAAATTAAAATGTGCGTAATTATTTAAAACAAGATGGGTAATTTTCCATCTGACAAACGTTCTATATACACTGGTGCATATTCCTATAAACGCACTTAATTTTTTTCTGTATTTTTGTTTATATCTTTGTTGTTCTCATCCAAAAGCAAAATTTAACTATTTTAATGAGAGACAACAGAACGGTACTTTTTAAAAGTAAACACAGGGTTCCCAGATTTTTTTGATTCGTATCCCCAAATTAAAAAATTTCATCCCCAAAAATTCCCAATTTAGTACTTATTTTATCCCCAAAAATCCCCACCAAAAAATACAACATAGTTAAATTTTAATTATTATTACATACTATAATATATTTTATTTGTACTTCAATTCGTTTTATTTTATAAAAATTATTGTATATTTTTAACTTAAACATTAATTTGATACATAAAATCAAAAATTTCTGATTCTAAATCTTCAGCATCGTCCTCTATATTAGTCTTTTGGTACATATTTTTAGAATTAAACAGTTTAATCATCTTTGAAGATGGTTCAAACGTATAGCAACAAATTTCGTTATTCTTAAAATTAGTATTAATTCTCAATAAGGCTTCAAGTAGTTCGTATTGTATTTTGTTTCTTATTTTGGTTTTTATAGAATTCATTGCAGAAAATACTCTTTCCACACAAGCATTGCTTGTTGGTACGCAAAGCAAAGTTAGTACCAACTCTGCGAGTTCTTCAAAAGGCCTTGATCCTGAAGCATCTTGAAATGTATATACTTTTGCCCAAAATATGCTTAAATTATTTGTTATTTGAGTATCAAACAAATCTTTCCACTTTACGAACGGCATTTTTCTCCATTGTGATTCATATATATCTCTTGAAATACTGTTGTTTACTACGGGTTGAAGTGTTTTTTAAAATTGAACTGAAATTGGATTGCCCAAGTGGATTGCAACATTTATTTGGAGAAAATTGTTTATAGGTCTTGAAAAACATAAGATTTGATGGAAATCGTTTTAACATTTGTAGAAGCAAACTTTTTAAATAAAGAAAACAAGTCCTTTTTATTTTTAGAGAAAAAGCTGGAGGTTGCATGTTTATTTCGTTTTCAAAATGGTAACCCAAATCCATTGCATCTAGAGGTAAGAACGATGAATCAAGTTCCAAAAATTCAATTATTTTTGATACATCGTCTTCATCTTTTAAATCCACAATTATTGAAGGCTTTAAAATTCTGGATGCTAGTGAAAGAAGGCTTAAATGTAGTTTGTCATAAATACTACCAGCATCAATTTTGTCGCTTTGAAAATCCAAATTAAGCTTATTCATTTCATTTAATATAGGAGACATAAAAAGTAAGTAAAATCTTATTTCCTCATTACACATTAACTCGTGTATAACTTGGGCTGTTTTCTCGGATTCTGCTGTAGCAATAATAGAAAAATTATATTTCAGTTCCACCCATTGTTCAAGAACTACCTTTAGAGCCAAGCCGTGTGATAACCATCTTGTGGCAGAGATTTGAACCAATTTTTTAAACTTTATGGTATCGAATCCAGTGTTAATTAAATCGAATGCACGTTTGTATTTTATTGTCCTCAATGGGCTGTTACTAAAATAATTATAGATTTCTCTTACCAAAAATTCTACGTCAGGCGAAAATACCTTTGATGCCTCTGAACAGCATAAATGTAGAGAGTGACAGGTGCATTTCATTAAAATCAAATCATGGTTTTCTTTTTTTAAATATGTATATAAGCTCTTATGTTGACCACATAAATTGTTGGCACCGTCAGTCCCAATGGCTAGCATATTTTCAATTTTAAGTCCTACCTTTTTTAAATAACCATTTAAACCATCAAATAATTTTTCGGCTGTTGCTTCCTCCACAAGAAACAATCCTAAAAATTCTGTCGTTATTTTGCATCTTTTTTTGCTAAAATATCGAACGCAAATGCTCATCCATTTATTTCTAGCGATATCGGTTGACTCGTCTACAATCAGCGAATATTTACCATTACCAATATCATTTATTAAGTCAGATAGTAAAACAGGAGCGATAACATACTTTATAATAGCACTGCATTTTGTTCTATGCAATCTCAATTTATCAAATTCTTTGATAGAAAATGTTTTTAGCATATTTGTTAAATGATGCATGCTTTGCTATAAAAATCGCTATTTTAATATCTAAAGTTTTCGATTCTGTTGAAACTGCGGAAACTCCTGGTAAAATTAAAAGTAATATTTATTATTAACTTTTTATAATAATATTTTGCTTAAAATGTATATTACCGTAACTTTCTAAAGTATTTTTAGCAAAAAGCGATTCGAAATTTAGCTTATGTTTTACAGCTTCGCTATGTCTTCTTAAATCCTTTTTTTGAGATTTCAATGAAGTTTTACATGCAACGCACCATGAATTATTTGATGAACTGCTGGCCGCTTGTAATGCTTCTGGAGCTGACGAAATAGACTTAAGCCACCCTGAAATTACGTATATTAATTTTTAGTTACAAAATATCCGTATTCACTACAAAAAAAATAAACAAACTTCAAAAATTTTTTTAATGAAAATTTTTACATGAAAAATTAAACTATATATGGTCATGTTTGTTTATTTTTTTGTTTGTATAAATACGCCTCTAGATTATCCTTTTCTTACCTTTAGCCCAATCTTCAAGTTCCCACGTATAGCTATGTTTTTTTTGACCGGTTTCAATATTTTTTGCCATTTTTAACGATAAACACTTTATTTCAACGTTAGCTTCTTCTTCCAAGTAAACATTCACAAAGAATGATAACAAATGAGTTAAGACTTGCCAGCATAAACTGATTATTTTAATAGTTGTCATCGTTAAAAACGAAGACTTGCCAGTCATATATTTTATTTTAAAAAATGTACATGTTACATTAAACAAATTCTTCATATAAGTGAAGAATTATAATATAAGAAAATTGTAAATATTTAAAAAGTTCAAAAAATCCCCAAAGTAGAAAATACATCCCCAACAAATCCCCTCATCCCCAAACCAAATTTTTTATCCCCATTTCCAAAAAAAATCCCCAATTTGGGGATAAATCCCCTAATCTGACAACACTGAGTAAACAATTTTTTTTCTTATTTTTGTTGTTTGCCTTAATTATGCGATCAAATGTTCGGCAGGGGAAGCGATAAAAAAATTATTAATAATACATATACCCCAACTCACTCATGAATAACCGGCCAAACATTTTTCTATCCAAAATTGGATACTAAAGAGTTAACCTCAAGTTGTTAGATTATAGCAGAATATGAATACTCATTTTCTTAATCCAAAGAAGTGGTCACGTTTCGGGAAAGAAGTGTGCAACAAGTTTCTTATACTATTTTTAGTATAACTATTAAGAGCTTTATTTGGGTGTCGAATTGGAATCAGTTTTAGTAATGAATTTGGATTTACTATTTTTGTCGATATTGCTAACAAAAAATAATTCTATCCAAATTATTACTAAAAAAAGTAAAAAAGATATGTTTAATTTTTCATATCCAAGGAGTGGTCACCGTTACGGGAAGAGAGTGTGCAACAGTTCTCAAATATCTTTTTTAGTATTACTATTAAGAGCTTTATATTTGGGTTGCTCGAATCTCAGAAGTCATTTTTAGTGATGATATTTGAATACTTGGATGCGCTTTGTGTACACTATTTTAGGGTATTTTTTGGACATCGAAAAATTGTTTCGTTAAGGAGGGGAAAATGTTACTCTTAATTTTATTTTTTAAAAAATAATTTAAATTATATTTCATTTTAAGAAACATTCTTTGAATTTTTATTTGATTTTATATTCAGCTTTAATTTTAAACTTTCAAACATATTGACTTTGAAATAAGACGTCAAACTAAAAACAAAGTTTTTCTTCAACATTTTTCGGAAAAATCGAAAATTATCGCAGAAAATATCATAATTGAAGAAGCACTAATGGGAGACAGTTTAGGTAACACCATTAAAATATCCACGAAACGAACTTTTAAGTGACTTTTTGACATTTAGTTAGTACGAAAAATGTGTAA
Organism: Phormia regina; assembly: GCA_001735545.1. Taxonomy (NCBI): domain Eukaryota; kingdom Metazoa; phylum Arthropoda; class Insecta; order Diptera; family Calliphoridae; genus Phormia; species Phormia regina. Next base: position 8,222 of record MINK01188003.1, read on the forward strand.
TAAATAGATTAAAAATCGAAATTAATGTAATTTGTTTTTGTAAATTTGCTTACTATCTAAAAATTAACATCATAAGAGCACTAAAAGGAGTAATTTTTCTGATAGTGGATAAAACTATCACCCAATTGCTGGCAGGGTATATTTGCATAAACAAAACAAACAAATGAGAGTATCAATTATCACATGTATATACAACTCTCTCATTCAAAATATTGTCTCATGTTGATGTTGTAATTTTTTTACATAAAAACAAACAATGAAATAAATTTTGTTATTACAAGTTGTAATTTTTTATTATTTTAATTCAAATGTATATGGGCAGCGAAGGGCCCCAGGCGTTCTCTCGTATATATAAAAGAGTAACGTGACTAACTGACTGATTCATCATTCCACAGCCCAAACATTTGAAGCTAGAGAGAAGAAATTTAGGTCTCCCTCCATATAGAGCCACTAAGACTTTACCCCCGTCTTAAGGGTAAAAATTGGGAAAAAATCGGTAACTCTTTAACTCCCAAATAAATAAAGATACACAAACTTTGAATAGTTATCGTTATTCGCTTAAAAAATTATCGGAAAAGTGTCTGGTACTTTTTTGAAAACCGCTGATTTAGGGAAATAACGGGTAAAAACTATATTTTGGTACTTTTCTGTATGTTGAAACCAATCAACATACAGATAAAATTTATGTCTTATTCATAACTTATCAAAAATTGAGAAATACCAGTTTGGTATTTTTTAGAAATTCAAACGTTTAAGGGGTAAAAATCGTACCTATTTTTGGTACTTTTTTCATAAAACATTTTTTTATTTATTGAAATAATCATATAAGTATTTTAATATGGAATACTACTACAACTTAAAAATTTATTGCAATGCAATTTTTTATACTTCGATGGGCGAAAAAAGTGTCAAAAAATGGGTACATTTTATTCAAACTTAGTAATGAATTTTCAATTACATTAAACATAGAAACATGAAATTAACACAATGTAGTCCTATGTGGATAATAATTCACAACAGTGGAATTTGTGGTACTTAAAGATTACGTGGTCCTGTAAGAAAGAATTCAAGAGGATGGTTTTTGTGTTACTTTTTTCTTTTTCTATTGGTACTTTTTGCAGTTTCTGTAACATTTAACCTAGAACATGAAATTAGGAATATGTAGTCCTTGGTTAATGGGAATTCATAAAAGGGGACTTTATGGTACTTTTTGGTTATTTTAATCGTACTTTTTGAATTGTCTATAATTATGAAACTAGAAACATGAAATTAAGGTCATGTAATATTTAACATAGAAAATGAAATTAAATATACATCATCCCATGTGGAAAATAATTCACAAGAGCGGTCTTTATGGTACTTTTTTGTTATTCTAATGGTACATTTTGACTTTTTTTATAATTATGGACCTAGAAAGATAAAATTAATGATATGCAGTCCTAAATGAATGTGAATCCACAAGGAGGGATTTTATGGTACCTTTTTGTTCTGATGGTATTTTTGAATTTTCTATAATTTTTAATTTAGAGACATGGTCCTAAGTTAATGAAAATCCATTGGGGAACATTGTGATACTTTTTTGTTTTTATTATATTTTTAAAGAATTTTGAAGTCCGTGATTCCATGTCAAAACGGATTTCATGTCATGTAGAAAAATTTTTTTCATAAAAAAAATTAATTTATATTATTATTGAATAAATCCTGATTGACCCGGCGATCAGTTCGTCTTGAATAATTTTGTTTAATTTATACTTCAAAAAAAAAAAAAAATGGATTGAAACATTTCCACCACATCACACTTTTAACCCATTGACAACCAAATGAAATATGTACCTCTATGTAATTTTGAGGTTATAAAATTTTCTAGGTAAAAGATAGAACGAATTATGGTTCCGTATTTTATAGAGAAGGAATATTTCAGCAAAAGTGTAGAATAGTTTTTAAAAAATAGGAAAAATAAGCGAAGAATAATGGGAGCTTTTATAGCAAAACGCTGTTACTAAAAAATTTGAACACATATGAAATCCTACTTTGGTGACCAACTATTGTTGCGTTTTATTATAAGAAAAAAAATTAATATCAGCTTTGACATTTTTGTGTTCCACAAAAAACTAAAATTACAAATATTAGAGTTAACGAAATTCTGATAGGGCTAGCGGGGAGACTGTTACCTCAACTGCCCTCGGATTTATTTTACTTGCATTTATATAAAGCATATTCTTTTGGAGAAATGAATTTTATAGTGAAAAATATTACCTCATTTTTGAAAAAAAAATCACAAAAATCATTTTTTTTTTTTTTTCAAATTCCAAATATTATAGCTTTTTATATGTGGTTTAGATAAAAAATGATATTGTACAGGTTTACAGACTCAATTATATTAAAAAAGATTGATAATAGCTGTCATTATAAATAAAAAAATATGATTAGTGTAAAGATTACGCTGGCGGATTAATACAGGCTGAAGATGTTGCGACATTCATTTCCGTCCACTATAAAACAAAAAACACTTACCACACTACAGATTATACAAATAAATATTTGTACTTTGGGATTTAGAATAAAACCCCTTAGTTTTTTTAATAAGTTAATGGGCAATTGTGGAAGGACAACATGGTTCTTGTATGTATTCATATCTGCTAACAAATTGTGATTAAAAGTATCTTCGGGGAAAGGGGAGGGTAAATAAATGAAACGAATGAATAATCATTGTCGTCATCATCATCGGCACACAATTATTTTAAAAAGTGAAAAATCATTTAAATACTTTAAACCTAAATGACACCCGGATAATAATGATGGTGGTAAAAGACTGACTACAACACAACAATAAATGTATTTGAAAAGGATTTTATTTTTCATCCTCTTCGGCAAAAGAGTTTAACATTTGATTTAAATAATGGACACATTTATAATGCCAGGCAGTTAGTTTTTTTTGCACTCCCTCCAGACCAAATCCTTTTTGTAATCATAATACGGCTGCTTTGTTATGAGAGTAGATAATTTAATGTGTTTGTTAAAACAAAAAAATATATATATAAAAAACATTTTCTATGTTTTCCTTTACAAAAAAATTGACACGCGACCCAGTAATCAGTTGCAACACGTGTCGTTATGTGGCATGTCTAAAAGTTTATTGTTTCAACATCATTATTTTTATGATTGACCGAAATCCACTTGAGAATTCAAACAGTTAGAAAATGTAATAAAAATTGCATAAATACATTTTTTTTCTTCTTTTCAATTTTGTCAAGTGTGACCATAAAGTTCTTTTATGAAATTGCATTTATATTTGTATGGTTTTTATTTTGTAGCAAAACAAAAAAAAACAACACAAAATAAACTTCGGATTCAATTATTAAATGTTTCAATAACTTTATTGTATAAACACATGCATTTTAAACTTACACATGTATAATGTACACATCTACATATATATGTATGTATATACAGCGATGTAACACTTTTGTTATATTTGTTGTAAAACATTTCTTGTTTATGTCCTTTTTTCTGTTGGATTGTATAGATTTGTATGTATAAGTTTAACTTTTTTCTTTTTGTAAGCATATGTAACATATATTTATATCTATGTTTATATTTATGTATGTCATTGTATATACATATGTTTGTTATGCATACAAAGGACAAAAGTTGTGTGTATAACAAACAATGTTATCAGCTTTTAAAAAAATGCAATCATAATACTGCAACAGAAGTTGCAATAATAGCAATTCCTATAGCAACATAAAATTGCAACAACAACAATTGTTTCAGACCACTTTAACAAAAGTTGCTTATACATTCATATACAAACATATTTTATAAAATATCTTTTTTTTTTTCGTTTGAAATCAGTTTTTATACTGCATCAAAATAAATTACGAGTAAAATTAGAATTTTATATGAATTAGCAGCACTCAGCTAATAATAAAAAAAAACAAGTAAAAAATATATAATTTATAATGTAAATTTATTGACAATATTTTATTAAAACATGTATTTAGAACGTTTCGACACTAAACTGCTTCCCGCCTGGCCAAAAACGAATGCAGGATTAGAGATTTTTTTAACTTTTGCATACTCGTTATGATCAATTTTGACACCCTGTAGCTTATCTCGTGTTGTCACAGGATAACTACGACATTATTTTTTTCAATGCTTAGATCCTCTGCTACAACTCTTTCATACATTTCCGTTTGTTTTGAACAGTCTTTTAGGAGATACAGATTTATTACTAAAAATATAGCAGAAGGGCAGAATGGACAATTTTTTAAAATAAATCTGTAACTTCTGATCCGCTAGTTAGATTTGCGTGAAATTTTGTATAGGCATAACAGAGGAGTGTTCAATATTAAGTTTGGAAGGAGTACCCAATAAACTCTTTAAAGAAGCAGCAAAGGAGGCTCAAAGTAGAGTATCTCAGTCATAAAAAATGTTTAATCGCTTGCCAAATTTTTGTTTCTCGTCCGATTTCAAATATTATATATTATAGGCTTTGATAAGACCTATAGAACTACTATTTATCTCTTATAATTTCTGAGTTATTTGCGTTTGAGTTTTTAAGTACCTTAATTTTTCATGTTACTGGTTCAGTTTTTTCAATATATGAACTAGTATTCCCGATCATTATTATTTGTTTTTTATTTAGTTAAAAGAACAAAATTATCCTTCGAATAAAAGAAATTTGTAGTCGATATCTTTACCGAGTCCAAAAATAAATAATTTTTAATTTTAAAATTACAAAAATCCCGACTTTTTGTGTTTTAGTCTAGTCTCTAAAAGAAAATTTTATTTTAGAGACTAGACTAAAATAAAATTTTCTTTAACAACATATAGAAAAAAAGACTTTATTTTCATCGTCTAAATTGAATCGCTTAGCTGAAAAAATTCCTCGTTATATAGAAAAAGATTGAATTCTATATCTTTTGTAGAACCGAAACTACGCGACTTTAAATTGTACATGTAGATGTTCCCGAAGTCAGTGTTCGAAAGTGTGTTTGTATAAAAATACAGGAAAAAGTGGAATTTTTCGTGACTTATTAAACTTTAAAGTGGCGTAGTTTCGGTTCTAGAAAAGTTATTGATAACAATAAATAAAATTTTATGTCGGAGCCTCTTAGCACCGCCCTCACGGAGTCTGTTTGATCCTCCTTCCAATCTTAGCATTTTATACTCCTTTGCTACCCCTATATATAGGCGAACAAAAATTTACATCAATAGGCTTAGAATCACTTCTTGAGTCAACTTATTGATGTCTGCCGTCCATGTAAACCTTATAATCAAACCACTGATCGCAATTTTATAAATAATTTAAAGAAATTTAATAAAAACTTCATTCATTATACAAAGGCGTTTGAAATAAGTTATGATATCGGTTCATTATTCTACCTAATACAAAAAAAATAAATAATAATATATAAATACTTAGTATATGGTTTTCATTTTGTGGCATTTATTAGTGAGCGCATAAATGAACCACTTTATATGCCGATATAACAATCGTCTAGGACCCCAATTTTTCAAACACAAAATAACGATTGAATTTTACTTAGAATAAAAAACTTTTTTTAACAGATTCATAGCTAGTCCTAAATTGTTTAAATAATGCCAGTATTACCATGATTCTGTTACGTTTACATACTTTATATGTATATGTATATTAAAGTGCATTTGTGTATCTAAAATGTTTACTCCCTCATACACAGTTTTAGTTTAACATCATTTTCCATTAGAGTAGAATAGTTAATGTATATTAGACTGTGTATGATTGTGTGCCTAAGTATTCATACATATCTATGTTCATATGTATTTAGCCCTGCATTCATCATAAATAATTTTGTACGAATAATACTGCAACTATTCATCTTTTGCAATTTTTTCCCTCTTGTTCCTTTTCCTTTTTTTTAGTTGAGTTTGATTTAGTTGCACTTTCACGTTTTAATGCTGTAAATACTCTAAAACTTAAAAACAAGAAAGGATTCCCCTGTTATTGTGATTCTGTATGTGTGTGTATGTTTACATCACATGTATGTATGTAGAAGTTTAGTTGTTGGGTTATTTGCAACCATTGATGTGAACATATAATGAAATTTGAATGAACATTATTGCGAGTATCGTTTTGTTATGACATTGTTTGGAAACGAATTTTAATTTACATATAAAGATTAAAAAGGGCTAAAAGAATGTTCGTTGCAGTAAGATAGAAAGAAACTTATGTACATACATGTGTATAGTAGGGTGTTTCATTTTTACCAAAGATGTAATTTATATATTACTTTGCTTATGACTAGAGTCTCAGTAATATAGATATTATTATTGTTTACAGTTTAAACATATTAATAACTCATTACACATACATACTTGGGATGCGTTGGAAACAGATAGGCGATAGTTAGTTTCTCGGGGAATTGGCTGTATCTTTAAACTGCAAGTCTGTTAAATCTACAATTACTAAAGTCCATAATATGTGGTAGGAGAGAATTTACTTATCAATATACATATACATATATTCAATTCAAATTCTCCTTTCTTTTAAGTAATACATTACTATATTTGTGCGATCAGGCTCTCTTCTTATAAGCCTTCCGTTTGTACGCGATTGTTTTCAAATCTTAGGCACTGAAACATATTGTGTTCAGAATTCTTGATCTCGTTTGAACAGCAGGGTCAGTGTGATCAGACATCCAGGTCATATTTAAGAGTATATTTCTTGTACCCTCCATGTTCTGTGAGAAACTGCATTAAATTTTAATTTGTTTCTCTCTGGCATCAGTTTACCTGTTTCGCTAGTTGCGGTATGAGCGACTTTCTTCTCATCTTCTCCTCCATATAACCATGGACTTCTTACTTTGTGTTTTTAATACTTGCTTTTTGTTTAACGGGTTAGTTTTCTCCACCAATATATCGATATATCATGACTGCTATCATGTAAACTACATCATAGGATGTTTTTCTGTAAGGACAACATACTCTTAGACTTCAGTTTTTTGCGACCAAATTAGTTTTAAATCTTTTCGCCCATATGGTGGCTGCAAAAACTTTTATTGAACTTACTACGTTGAAAATTATTTTTCTCTTACTTTTCTTTGGACCACCTACCATTGGGCATCATTCTTGATAATACTGCGGTAATGTTCGATGCTTTAGCGTATAGATTCTCAATATGTTACTTGAAACTTAGTTTGTCATCTATTACAACTCCGAGATAAGTGAGATACAGCTTGAACAAGATTGTGTGGTTCCCAATGTGTATTTGTATCTGAAGATTTAAGACGTTATTATACTACATGTTCTAAAGGACCGAGCCCTGTGGAATACCTGCACGCAGAGAAAAAATATTATTACAACATGATCACCACAACTATTCAATGATTATATAGCAGTTGATGATGTTGATTTCTATAATACCGTGTTAATGATAGCAACATTTATGATTCGGTTTAATAGTGTATTTAAACATTTTTGTTTGAAATCATATATATGAAAAATCCAAACATTTAGTTTATTATACAACTAATAAGTTAATTCTACAAACTTTAAGCCAATATTTTTATCTGATTTTTGTTGATATTTTGTTTTGCACAACTATTAAATGTATGTTTTTGAAAATATTTATGTTTTCCGCAAATATAAAATATTTGCTTTTGACTATAATTTGATTTCACACAACTATAGTATATTTATCGTTAATCATAATTATTTTCTGCATAACTATTGAATACGCATTTTTGTTTTTAACTTCAATAATTTATTAGTAGTAGTGTTTTAATTTAACTCGACTTTTTCATTGTTCTTATACACGAGATGGATATCGTTGGAGGACCACCCACTTCCCACCTGACCCACTAAGGGTCTGCACTCCTCCAAATCAACTCGAAAATACCTCAGCTCTGACCATGTGAAACTTTATTGTGATACCTCTAACGATCCTTTAGTTACTGAATTATATCCAAATAAAAGCATTTTGGAACAATTATGCATCATTTCCATATATTTTTTCAATACTTGTATGAAAATCCTTTCATTTCTATAACCTCTTTACAACGGCAATTCATAGATCCCACAAGATTCGCACATACCTCGGGCGGAATTGAATATCAGACCTCTTGAATTTGATTTAAAGATACCAATTTTATTTCTTAGGACTTCCCAGAGATGCTCATTGGGGTTTAAGTCCAGTGATTGGGACGGCCAGTTTTTACTGGAACAACGTACCTTTTTGAAGGTTTGCTCAACAGTGGAACTTTTCTCGGCCTGCATCCCATTAATCCGGCTTCCGGCAGCCTATTTCTTATTGCTCGACTTGTTACTGAAGAACACATTTCGTTTTTAACGCTGAAGGGGTTATTTTTAGAAAATCGAACTAAACGTTGGTCAAAACGCGCTGACGTTTTACGATTTCTACCTCTAGTTTTATGACTTTTTTTTCGAATGAATGACATTGAATACTTTTGTTTTGGAACACTTCATTTTCTGTGCACTTTTTCTAATTGATAATCCGTCCGAATTTAATTTAAGAATAAAATTTTTTTCAGATTCAGTACAATGAACACCACGACCCATTTTCAATCATAAACATGAAACCAATATGAGTGAATTAATCACATAAACTTTGCTTTACGAATTTTTAATATGTTTATGTTAAAAATAATAATTTTTATTGACAAATGGTAATTTTTTGTAGTGCGTCCCTATTATTTTTTCCAATAGAAATTACAACTTCACCGATTTTTTTAAATAAATATAAAATAAAAGCGCAAAAGAGAAAAAGTAGGAACAGTTAAATAGCGGGATCCCAAAAAAATAACATAAAGAAATTGTTTGCATCTGTTTGCGAAAGTAAGTGTCGTCCCTATTACTTCTTCCAGCACTGTAGAAACTTTCGGTACTTTATGCCGAAATTTATGTACAATTTTGTTATTCATAATAAACTGTTCGAATATTCGTATGGATACCCTAAAACATAAATCGATTCACAAGCAATCTACTGTGACCAGTGATGTCAGTGAATATTTTTTAGAATACCTACAACTGATGAAAAAATCCGATTTTTTCCCTACTCATAGAAAAATGTTCCCATACAAAAAATCCCTGCGGCAATTTTGTAATGGAAACACATATCTTTTTATAAAAATACAAATTATTGAGTTCTAAAAATTTAGCCATATATAATAATTTTATTTAAATTTATAGACCGATTTTTATTTTTTAAATTGTCTCGTTCATACTTAAGATTCAGAGGAATATAATAAATATTTAAAAATATTTTTTCCCACTTTTATTTTTTTACTTTATTGTATCTTAAATTAAGATTTTATTCCATAAAAGATAAAAGTTTTTACATTTTAATGAAAACTAAAAATCTGTCCGATTTTCCCTACAACATTTAGGAATTTTTCCCTACTTCTGATAACACTGACTACAATCCAATTAAAATCTCAAATTTATTTACTTACAACATTCGTTGGATATGTTTCATTCAACAGCATCTTTATTATATAAAATCCCGGGACAAATGGTGGATTTTCATTATAGACTGAAGTGTAAGACTGTAAATGGGCCTTGGCAAAAGGTAAACCGGAATTTTTCGCTCCCTCTTTACGAATTCGATCCTCTTCATCGTCATCATGATAAATTGCCTTACACAGTGACATTGAACCCATCCAATAATTATTACCATAAAAGAAACCAGAAGCATAATGACCGGAAGCATCATCCACTAAAATAAAATAAAAAATAAAAAGAAAAATGTGCGTGTGAGAAATTGGGTTATTAGCAGAAGTGTGTTATAAATTAATGTTACACTAATTTAAAATAAAACAAATATATAATTAAACAAAAATGAGTTAATTTTTCTGGAAAAATATTTTTATAAGGAACTGTTAAAATTAATGTAAAAACCAAAAAAACAAACATGATTTCAAAAGCACAAAAAATGACAAGACAGCATTGCACTCGTAATATAATAATAAAACATTGACTTATTATTGTTACATAATCACAGTGTAAGTAAATGTTTATGGTTAATGCATTAACTGCAATAACAATAACAACAAGAATTACTATAAAAATAAAAAAATAGTTAACATAATTTTGTATTGACTGACGTTGTTGTAACCGAGAGGCTAGACTTGAACGAATTGTCTTAAAATATTTATGCAGTCAAAATTACTTTTGGTTTTATATCACGTTAAACAATTACATCTTGGTCATATTTAACGGATTTAAAATATTTAATAAAGTTGTAATATATAAAAATTAATATTTTATTTAATATTTATATTTAATATTTTGAATATTTACTGTCCAAGAAGAATATATGAGATAAAAAATATTTAATGTTTATTCCCTTCCCCACAAGTTTGTCATTCAGTTTGTAATTCCCACAATTTTTGTCGGAGAGTAAAAAAGTTTATATTTTTGAGATACTTGTAAGAAATGATGACGTTTGGACCATATCTGTCCGTCCGTGTGTTGGTTAAAATGGCATATATGACGCCAACCGATAACTTCTCTATATAATATATATCAATCGGAAATCATCTCGAGAATTTTGATATTGCAATTCAGTAATATCGGTTTTTAGAACAGGTTTTCCAATATCTGAAGCCACTGAATATAAGGAGTGCGTTTGACTAAAATAAAATTCAAAACCCTCAAAACGGTTGATCATAGATTTTATATTGGTTTTATATTTAATTGATAATATTCTAAAGATCACAGAAAAATATAATTTTTATTCTTCTAATCACTACCTAGGTACTTGTAGACCTTCTTTGATAACTCTTCCATTTGAGATTTGATAGTTGTTTCAGCCAATTTTTTTGAACAGTCTGCCTGCCCATCTTCTTTTTAAAATCTTCAATATTTTGGAACACCTCTTTGGTTCTCTTCAATTCTCTTTTCAAAAAAGTCCAATATCTCTTCACAGGTCATAGCTTCGGATAATTTAGAGAATTGATCTCTCTTGGTTCAATAACTATGTAATTGATTTGGTACCACTCCAGAGCATTGTTAGATGGTAACATGATTCCAAAATAGATCAAAAATATGTAGACCCATTGTGCTCTCTTAGGAAAGGAAAAATATTTTTTTGTAAACATTCTTTGTTGTAATTTTCGACATTTATAAAGCCCACTGTAACAAATAATTTGTTTCTTTCCTTACTTAAGCAGGACTTTATGTGTTCTGAGGTCTACATTAGCATTAACTCTTTTCACCAAATAGTCTAAGTATTAAGATAACAGAGATGCTTTCAATTTTCTTGGCATTCAAAATAGCATGTGAACAACTTTTCTTCCCGAACTATATTTCCTATCAATGGTCGAACTCTCCTGATACTATTTAACAACATTGGAAACAGTTTGACAGCAGACATTTAATTCCTTAGCCAATTATTTGTAGGACCAATTTGGATTTTATGAAATAGTTTAATAATTTATAGCACGTGCGTCTTTCTTGTCACTCTTTTTGATAAAACTCACGACAAATCAACGTGGTTGTCATTAAATAAGAAATAACTGATATATCTTTTAAGGATAACTAGACCAAAACAATTTTAAATATAGCTTCGGAAAAAAGTTATTAGGTAAAACCTGTGTTTTTCGATCGCATTTTGAAATTTTGTTGTGAAAAAAAAAAAAAAAATAAATTGGTTCAATAATAACCGAGATGTCGGCCAAAACCCATTTTTGATTTGTTGAAGCCCCTGTTTAAGCTGCAGATATTTATTTATCATAAATATTTTTATAAAATTTCGGTTTTTTAATTAACCAAATTCGTTCATAAACAACTGAATTAGGTTTATTAAAAACTGAAAAAATACTATTTTATTGTTGTTTGTTTTTGTAAATATATAAATATGTAATTGTTGTTGTTATTTTTTAGCAAAGCTTGCTATGACCGTTTATTTTTTTTTATTAAAATTTTCGTAGTTTGAAAAAATATAGATTTATAAATAATAAAATAGTAAAGCATACGCTAAGGCGGAAATTTTATTATTTGTCGGTAAAATGGTGAAAAGTATTATTTTCATTTTTTAATTTACTCTCTGGAAATTGTATGTTTTTTACTACTTCATAATTAAAATAATTTCGTTGTTTTTTTTTTTTTTACATATAAATCAATCTCGTCGAAATGGTATCAGATGTAGTCGGTTTTTGCTTTCAATGCACTTTTAGTTTGAGTTACATAAACGCAAAACTTTTATTGTTAATCAACCACAAAAGTTGTTTGCACACATTTCAAAACAACAACAACAAAATACATAATACAGTCTAAAAAGTTTTTGTGGCAAAGCCAATGTTGTTGCAAAGGTTGTATGTATAGCTTGCCACACAAACGTTTTCTACATTTTTCTTTAGCATTTTCGAACACAATTAAAGCTGTATTTTGGCGTTAGTGTGTCTATTACGTTCGTATTTTATATAGAGTTTTTCATGTAAATAATAACACGTTGAACCGGAATAGAAAAAAATATATAATTATATTTATTTTAAAAAATTTTTGGTTCGTATCAAGTAAAGTTGAAATATTGCATTTTATTTTGTTAATTCTTTTTGAACGTTTTAATTTCAACCCAGACCTTGATCAAGGTGAAGTGCATGGTAAAGTTTATCAATGAATGATATTATTCTAGAACTTTGAAATGTTTACGGTGTTTTTTTTTTAATTGTAATGTAAGAATTTAGTGATTATGTAGGAATAAATAAATCATAGCTTTTAAAAGTTTATCTTGGAAACTTGAGTGAAAACATTAAATTAATAAGTTTTGAATTTTGTAAAGTTTATATTAATTGTATTGAAATAAAGAATTTGTTTAGATACGTATGGAGTTTTACTAAAATAAGTATTTGGAATTTTATTTTATTACAAAATTTGTCTTTATTAACTGATTCACAGATTTAGTTAATTATTCACAGGGGTTCCAAATAAATTGGAAATAATTTTGTAACTTGTGAACCGTTAGAAGTATCTCGGTAAAGTAGTGCATGGTCAGAGTTTTGGTGCTTTCAAGTTGATTTGGAGGTTTCGGGAGATAGTGAATAACACTCTAAATTGCCATGTCTGGTATGTATGTATCGGGAGGAGTTTTGGGGCAAAAAACTGGATTGACATTTTTAGTATATTGGTACAAAAATGAGGGATTTTTTCGTTTAAAATTTAATTCAATTAAATATATTAATATTATTCCCTAGTTTTTTAAGACGAACGAAAAATTTCAAATTTATTTATTGTTTTCTAGAAGGCCTTTTTTATGTCCAGAAGACCTTCTCCCTGCATTCCATGTTCATTTCATGTTTACACGCGATGTCATTGGGAGGTAGGCCTTACACATTCGCGACCCGGTACAGTCCTTCTAGAAGACCTTTTAATTGAAAACTGCAAACAGGCCTTCTGTGAAAGTACTAAAAAGGGTCCTTCTACAGAAAGCCTTCTACAAGTCTACACTATTTAATAAAATATTTTTTATTTACATAAAATATATATTTTTTTATTTTAAATTATTGTAAAATATTTTAAACTTAAAAAAAAAAACAAAATTCAATTAAAAAAACATTTCTGTTAACTTTTGACAAAACAGCTTAAGCATTAAGACAAATAGTGAATGAACTTAAATTTTTTGTTAAAATTAATTTTCAAAAGATAACATATAATATAAAGATTCAGTTTTTAATAAAATAGTTATAAAAAATAAATAAAAAAAATAATTAACTTAGAAAATCAAACAAAGAATGGAGACACAAATGATTTATCATTCTTTTTTTTTTTGAATTTCTGCATTGAATTGATATGTTTCGAACGGTTTCTGCACGGTTTGTTTTTTTCAAAATCCTGTGGTCTTTCTT
>MINK01188004.1:10673-25285 GCA_001735545.1 Phormia regina
CAAGTATAGGTCCGTAATTGGCTCCTTCCCGAATTCTGGTACACATAGGCAATGGTGTAGGGTATCATATCGGGCTTGACCGACTATACATTCTTCTCTCTTTTTTATATTAATCGTTATTAAGTATTACAATTAAACATATACTTATTATTTATAAAAATTTAGAGTGTACAATTTTGGGGAAAAAAGGCGAAGTTTCTTTAAATACATCTTATAAAATAAAATTTGGAATAATGTGATATTTTTTCCTAAATTATTTCTTAAATTTTATTTGGTTTATTTGGAAATATAAAAAGACTTTGCTATTTCATCGAAAAAATATTTTTAAATACAAAGGTTCTTTTTACTGAAGTATTGAGCCACATATTTTATCAAAACTTTTAGATTGTGTTTTTGTAGGTATTAGATGTTATAAAATGGGAAACTTGGATACCGGCTATGAAAGTATATGGCTAATTGGTACCATAGTATAAATGGTGGCATAAAGAATGTTTCAAGTTTCATATGCTATAAGGCTTTTAAGCTAACTAGGCACTACAAAAAGGTAAAAATACCTGAAAAAGTTTGCTTTTCTGTTAATATAACTTATTTAAATCCAAATAAAGTAAAACATTTTGAGTTATATAGCATTTCTGGAGTGCTAGTTGGTTTGTCCAAAAATGATGTAGCTATGTAATTAAAAAATATTTCTAAGCACAATTATGTCGGGGTATATTTTGAAGCTGTATCATGAAGTCCAGTGTTTTAATTTACAAATTTATCAATGGTTATATATCGGGAAGATATTCCCTAACATTTTGAAATAAATTTTTGATAGCAGCGGCACGAAATGTTAATTTATTTTTGATGTAGAAATTCGTATTCAAAAAACGACTTACTGTGTATATTAACAAACAAACTGTTTTTTCTTTATGTAAGCAACCTTTCACATTTTCTCTCTCATTCTTATTGTCAATGTTGATAGCAGTAAGAATAAATTATTCGTTAATTGTTTTATTCTATAAGTATTTTTTATGTTTATCATTATTTTTTGCTTTTATGTACGTTTTTGATGATAAATATGTGTTTTATTTGCGGAGAAACCCACAATTTTGCTTATGAAAAATACTTATGAACAAATAATTTTTCTTTCATATGCATGCGAATAAAGAATATTCTGTGAGGAAATCAGCATCACTATTTCATATTTTGTTTTGTTTACATAATTTTTGTTGAAATTTTTATAAAAGTTATCAACTTTAATATTTTTTTCTGTTAAAATGCAAAATTTTTTTTTTTGTCAAAAATTTGCCATTTTTTGTCAAAAATTTGCCATTTTTTGTCAAAAATTTACGAATAAATAAAAAAATATTATTTTTTTTATAAATGTAAGGGATATAAGCTTAAAAGTGCCTTAAAGTAGGGTTGAAGCAATATTAAATTATTTGAAGTTAAATGTGGCTTACCAAAAGTTTAATAAGCATATCATCGTTATTGAATACAACTTTAAGGAATTTTACTTAAAAGTGGTTGGTAAAATTACAATAATTTTATCTATTTTTATTAAGTCTATATCTTCAAATATAGACGTAATAAAAATTCAAATCATCGTTTTTGAATACAACTTTAAGGGATTTTACTTAAAAGTGATTGGTAAAATTACAATAATTTTATCTATTTTTATTTTTTTATATCTTCAAATATTGACGTAATAAAAATTCAAATACTTTTGTGAGGTAAATTCAATGTTGGTATTTTAATCAAAAGCATCTATAATATACTTTTTCCTATTTATGTTTATGATTTTAATATAAAATGCATTTAGATTAAAAATAATTACAAAAATTATTATCCTGTTCCGTAATTCATCTAATACATTTTTAAATTGTTATACTGACGCAATTTAATTTTGACTTTTCGTACTATTTCCGGAATTTCTCCGAAAAAAGGGAATATTTTTGATTTCGTTTTTTTGCATTATTAAGGTATTATTTCCTCTTAAAAATTTAAGTTTTGTCTATGTGAGAAGATTATATATAAATCATCTGCGTAGATAACATTTTTGAAGTATTTGTTGTTGGAAATTATTATATTCACTTGGTTTCTTGCTTTCTGAAAAAGTATAACCGATAGCGGGGAACACTGAGGAATTCCGTTGTAGAGTTTTTCGGTATGAGAATAGCAGTTGCTTATTTTAATTCTAATTTTTCTATTGGTAACAAAAGCATAAACAAAACTTATTATTTTTGGCCCAAATGTCCATTTCTTGTAAGGCTTAAAAGCAACTTGATGTATGTTGAGTAATATATTTCAATACGAACCATATTATTCGTGTGGCAATAATTTTCTCCAGAGTTTTCGATAAAGATATGGGCCTATATCACACAATTTTGGTTATATCTTTGTTGGGTTTTATGATGGGAATTAAAGTTGAGATTTTCCAACTTTGGGGCGTAATAGCTGTGGTGAAAATTTGATTGTAGTAAGATTTTCAAAATTGGATATGATATTTTATCAAAACCCGGAGTTTTTCCCATTAGCGAACTTATAGTTGATCTTATTTCAATAGAATTTATACTTTCTTCTAAAATTGTTGATGAGAGTGGTAGCTGATAGTTGATGATGTTGTTAGAAGTTTGTTGGTTGCGGTTAAATTCAAAACTAAAATTGTGGTCAGAAGACTGATATGACCATGTTTTAGCAAACAGGTTAGCAATATCAATATGATTAGATATGATATTAATCGGCCTTATTATGAGTGTTGTTTTTTTATTACAAAAATTGTCGTAATCGTCGTTTTTAATTTTGTTTGCTATCATATAAAATTTACGACGACATTTTTGTAACAGAGTTAAAATAACAGATTGTTTCATAATTCTCACGATTTTAAATATTTATGAACTACCTGTTTATGAAAACCGTCAAAAACTGTTGTTTAATACATGTAACTTTTATTTAAATACATTTAACTAAATTCATGGTTTATGAAAATTAAGAACTTACTTCTTCAACAACATTATAGTTTTGAAAGAACCGACCCGGTAGCTCGACATTCGGCTTTATTGTGAGTTAAAAAATGCCTTGTTTACGATACGACAACTATAATAAGGCCGATTATTTTCTTCAATATAAGTACAGTCCACTTAATTTACGAATATTGAAGCAAATTTTTTCTATTGGATACAAAGGGTTTATTTGCTGTTTGAAGGAGGAAAATGATTCCCTTTTTTCTTGTTTACATTTATATTAGAAAAGAGCATTGGTCCTTTTATATGCAATTCCGTTTTCTTTATAAGGGTGTCGCTTAAAAAAAGTTTTATTTTCGTAGTGTACTAAGTTCCTCAGACCGCCAGTATGTGTATTTATGATTTTTATTTTTGAAATATGGAATTGACGAATTAGAAGCAAATCTAATTGTTTTTTGCAGCCAAGCAGCTCCTTTTTTAGTGTTTGGACCAAGATTTCTAACAGGGATCAACTTAAGGGAATTTTTAAATTTTGACCAATTTGCTCTTTTAATATTAAAGCGTGTTTTATGGTTTTTATAAGAGGTAAGCGAGTAATTTGGTTCTGGTACGTAATGTGGATGGGGTAATGGTCACTACCATTTTCATGGAACGTCAACCATGAAAAGTTTGGAGCTAAGTCCGCTGATATGAAAGATAGATCGATATGTGTTAAAGTAGATCTGGTTGAAAAATGTGTAGGATTACCGTCATTTAATAATACAAAAATAGATGTTGTAAGAATGTTTTCCACAAAAAGACCTCTTTGGTTGGTATGTGGAGAACCCCATAATAGGGAGTGTGAATTAAAATCTCCTAAAATTAATGTCCGAGAGTTAAATTAGTGAAAATGCTGTTAATTTGGTGGTAGGTATGGGTTCTGAGGGGTTTAAATAAATGGAACAAAATTTTAACTTAAAACCAATATGAATTTCAATTGCGGTATGGAAGATACTGGAAGAGTAAAGGGATTGTTTTATATTGATGTACCAGCACTTCTGTTAGATGTAAGGGGTTAACCCTATGATGAGTCTCCTGTAGAGCTATGAATTTTGTTGAATTAAAAGTTGTATTTCATGTAGATTATTGTAGAAGCCGTTAATATTCCACTGGAGTATGTTTAGGGCCATTATGAGAAAATAAAAATATATTTATAGCTCCATACCAGAGAGAGAGAGGAGTTCATTTCAAGTTTCCTCTTTAAGATTTTACAAGGGTTGTATGAGTTGTGGGTAGATGAAGATTTTATTTTTGATGATCTTTCGGAATTATCTCTAGATGATTTTTCTTTTGTTTGATGTTTGCTAGAAGCATTTGTTTTGTTGGTAAGTATTGATGTTGTTTTGATTTATTGAGTTCGAAGATTGTGTTTGATGTTGAGTTGTAGAAGTGGTACAGTTACAATTTGTACGATTAAAATGTTGTCAAAAGAAGTAAGAGAAGTTTGTTTTAGAGCTACTTTCTGGGTTTTTGTTAGTTCTCTTTGTATATTTTCAGTTTCATTAATGTTTGTTGTAGAGTTGGATTTAGTGGGTAAATTTGTGTTAACAGGATTGTTGTTTTAAGTTTCTGTTTTTTGCTTCAATTGCGGTTTTTAGATCTTCAATAGGAATGTCATATGTTTGTTAATTTGTTATTTGTTGTGATTCCTTTTTATACGAGCAGTATATGCATCAGAATAAAAGCCGTTTATTTAAATTTATTGCAAAATAATTTACTCCAAAGTGCAAAAAAATTGGGTATTGCAGATGATTTTTGGTTTTATCCAGATAATGACCGCAAACACAAATCGAACATTGCACAAGCATATCTAGCAAGAAACTGTCCTCACGTCGTTAAAACACCAGCCCAATCGCCAGATTTAAACGTTGTTGTGAATTTGTGGAGTTTATTAGAGAAAAACATCAGAAATCATCAAATTAGTGATCACGAGGACTTAAAAATGACTCTTCGAAAAGAATGGGAAAAATATCAACGATATACACAAAAAAACTTGTAGTACGTACACGAAATAAGCTGTGAAGTGATTTTTTGTTATAATTGTTTTTTCTGTTTTTGTTCATGTTATTAATAACAAACAATTTATATTTAACTATATGTTTTTTTTTTTTTTTTAATTTCATACAGAAATAAAATATTTATTAACAGTTATGTTATTAAATTGTAAACACACGAAATAAGCTGTGAACCACTGTATGTTCTTCAAACTGTTTTTGTATAGTTGTTTCTTCATTGTTGGCAACTACATGTCATTTTCTATGCATATATTTCATATAGATATTTAGGTTATATATCGTTCGATTATCAATGTTTGTATAATTTTTATTGACTTTAATGTGAGAGAATGGTGAGATATTTAAGGACGTTGTAATTACTTAGTTAGTTTTACTAATGAAGTGAAAACACTCTTTTATGTTGTTTTGGCAGGAAGTGTCTTGTGATTTTGTACAGAATTATTGCTATGATTGAACTATTTAATGTTGTTTTATTGTAACTGCAAAAAAATATATGTTTCTTTTCATTTATTTCAATAAATAAGAATATTATCAACTAAAATTTTACTGAGAACTAAAAACACGAAATAAGCTGTAAACCACTGTAGATCCTAACAATTCCTAAAAAGATTTCAATAAAAGTAATAAGTTGAGCAATTAAACAATGCACTGCAAATTAAATAACAAGAATAATTAATCAGAGCCTATACATAAAGTTCATAAAAAATGCAACGATAATAATACCAAAGGAACAAATCAAGTCAATAAAGAATTAAGCAAACCAACTATCAAACAGTGGGCATCAACACTAAATCTCAAATAAAAAATGATGAAGCAGATAACATCAACAATACCCAGTGTCAGATTTCAAATAACCTGAACAAAATATATCCCAAGCAATCACAAGAAGTCATTACTTAATACTCTGCATATATACCCAGAAAATATTCCATCAAATAAAATATTATATAATGCATCAGTATATTAAATAATAATGCAATTGAAAATAAAGCATAATACTCAAGTCTATAAGAATATACATATACTCAAAGATCAATAATTATATACTACAATCAAAAAACAAAATTACAACAACATCGGCAATTATATCATCAAAAAAAAAAAAAAAAAATAAAATAAAATAAAATAATAAAACTACCCCAGCAAAAAAAAGGACTGAAAAGCTTTGATTTTAACATGTTGCATGGTGTATTGTCAATTGGAAAGAAAGTAGTATGTGAAAAGAGCACTGTAGAATTTTCTTTGTTTGTCATTTGGTAAAAGTTATTCTTATTTACTTCTTTTCATCATTTTTTGAAGTACTTCCCTTAAAAACNNAAAATGCTTTAAAATTTATAAAATTTATATTTTGTTAGAAATTATTACAAATTTTTTCCACTAAAAATTAATTTATTTTTCACTTTTTTGGAAATAATTATTAAGAACTTCCAAAAACGTTTAAAATATGCACTTTGTTCCACTTTTGAAGTTGTGAAAATGTTCTCTTGTTGAAGAACTTCAACGTTTTTTGCTGGGCTAATAATAATAATAATAAGTGAGATCATCTAAATTATCCAAATCTTTCAAAAAATAGTGTAACATATAATAAATTCCCAACCACAAAAATACATTTACAAAATAATCTCGTAACAATTATCAAACCAATATCACATGATATAAAAACACCACAATCCGGTCACAAGTGAATTAATAACATAAAAGAAATTAATGACAAAAGTAAATGCACATTGATATCATCAAAAAACAAAGATTTCAATCAAAATAAATCATTCACAGATTAGAAATGATATATAAGTATATAATCTTACTAGTCACCTGCAAACGAAACCCAAATAACCATAAGAAATGCAACATTCATGAATAAGTGATTGTATTAAAGTAATTTTCAGCGTACAGAAATTTACCCAAAAAATCAATAAAGGACATACAATTCTTTAATGCTTATAAATAACATACCTAGGATAATAAGAAATTGCCTAAAGCTACAATGTTAGTTACACGGTTAGTTCATATTTAGATAATTCATAACAACGATCAGTATAGAAATGCAAACAAAACCAAGAAAGGCTACCTGACAATGTATACACAACTCAAATCTCAACCACGTTGTTGAAAATATGACAGAGTATAGAAAAAATCATATGGCCTAGTACAGTTCCAAACATGGAAATATAGATTTTCAGAATAATGGAAAATCCATAAAAATATATAGAGTTAATCCCACCTCAAGATTATAATAAAGTACAAAATTGAATTTTACCTTAAATATCAAGTTAAGAGAATACATAGCTATTTATTTATACCCATACTCCTACATCACCAAGATATATCACAAAGAGAAAAATATTAATTCAACATAGCATCAAGATACTTAACACTGCTAGTAACAAAGCAAACACATAAAAACATTCAAAAGTCTCTATAGAAAATATTAAGCAAGAATTTAGTGGATCTATATAGTTATATGTTCCAAATTTCGTCCCTATTGCTTCAGCCGTTTGGGCTCTGGGATGATGAATCAATCTGTCAGTCAGTAACGGTACTCCTTTGTAATTATGGAAGATAAATAAATTGCATTAAAATCACCAAAGTTGTGGACTTCTTTTTGTTTGCAAATACTTGTCTGTTTAATTGAATTTTTTCTAAAATAAACTAAAATTGCACTTGTATAATTATCAGGAACATTTTTTTCTTATATATAATATTGAGCCAAACTGTACCAAAGTTGAATTATTACTGAAAGACATGATATTACCTACGTCTTTATTATGTTTTTTTTTTTTTCATAAAAAATTGCAATCTTTCTAATACAGGCTAAGAAGAATATTACGCAATAGTAATGTATTTTGTATTTGTTAAATTCAAATTATCGTTTTATTATCTTCCAGAAGTGAATTCGAAGTATGCTAATGGAAGACGACAGGACGATAGTAATGAATTTTGTTTTTGTAAACTTCGTACATACTGCTGACAACCATCTGGAAGCCACTAAGAAGTGACGTCTTGCCGATTAAACAAAATAATGAACTTATATTTGTGTATCCCTAACACCTCTGTCAACATTTTCTATTGCGGAAGTGTCTAAGAAGAGTTTTCCAGAAGTTCAAACTCATCGCCAAAACTTTTGTTAAATAAATCACCATTCTTTGGGAAGAACTGTTCCCGTGGAAGTTCCAGACGACTTTAAGAAGACACTTCTGCAAGTGTCGAAGAAGACTCTTGACGCTATCCGTACGATGATCACAGAAGTGTCGTCTTAGTGTCTTCTAGAAGATGATTTTATTTTTGTATTTATAAATAAAATTAAAGTTTTTATATATCATAATTAGATATTTTTAATTCACAATTTTATATATACGAGCGTAACCCGGTGCGATTCGCTACCCCATATTAGGCAATATCAAATATGTATTGTCCACAGTTTAACATTTTTAAAATAGTTGACGTCAATTGTGTGCGTAACATCCAATCGGTATTTTATATAGCCTATAAGCACCTTCGGCACTTTCGTGAAAATCGGTGCAGCCGTTTAGAATTTTAAAAAAGTGACCGTGAATTGTGGGTGAACAATTTAATCGAAATCTTATATAGCCTTTAAATATCGCCGTCACAGGTGCTATCTGTATGTAAATTTTCGTAAAAATCAGTTCTGCCGTTTGATTTAAGAAAGTGGGCGTGAAATGTGGACGTAACGTCCAGATCCTACATAGCCTATAATGTTACAAGACACTTTTACCGGCAAAGTTTTAAACTTCCTTAAGTTTGCAAATACTTGTCTGCGTTTTTCCTAAAATAAATTTAAATTGTGAGAAAAGTAAAATATTACTAAATAAAAGCTTGAAAAAATCTATTTACTTTTTAAAAATATTCTTTCTTCATAATTTAAAAAGGAAATAATTCACATACAAATTAATTTTGCATCTAATGACTAAAACTTCATATGAAACTTCTGGTACCTTTAAAAAACAAATAGCAAATAAAGTTTAATAATATTCTTAATAATTAAATTGTATTTATATTACCTATTTTGTAAAAAAAATGCGCAGCCTAACTGTACCAAAGTTCAATTATTACTGAAAGACAGGATTCTTTCAGCTTCTTTATTGTGTTCTTATCTTTTCATAAATTATCTTCCAAGATTTCCTTCGAAGTTTACTATTGGAAGAAAAAAGTTTACTATTGGAAAAAAGTACGATAGTAATGTGTTTTGTATTTGTAAACGTCTAGACGATTAATACGTATTTTGTTTTTGTATTTCTTGAACAATCTTTCGACAATCTTCTAGAAGACACTAAGAGGTATCGTCTGGAAGATTAGCAACACATTTGTCTTCCAAATGTTTGGAAGGACCTATGATAAAGAATAATATAACAAATTTGAAAGCAAAAATTTTAACACTGCCTTAAAAAGTCTTTTATTTTTTTTTTTAATTATCGGAGTTATAGAATGAAAGTCATAGATATGTACATAGATATATACAACATTAGAATAATATATTTTTTCTTTTTCAGTGGTACATTCAAGCGACCTGTGCAACACAAGGAAATGGTTTATATGAAGGATTAGATTGGCTATCTGCAGAGCTCGCTAAAAAATAATAGATTATATTTAAAAAAGTAATAAATAAACAATATATTTTTATCGTATGCATTGGTGTGTTACTTTTATGGAATTAAATGACTTTCGTTGGAAGACTGATATTTAAATTATACATTTTCTTATACCCACCATCAGAAAGATGGAAGATGATGGATGGCCCACCCAATTCCGTTAAACGTTAAATTTGTAAAAGTTGATGGTGGGTATATTGAATTTACTTGGTGTCATTCGATTTTGTTCATATTTTGTACGCATATAAATACTGAGCCATTTAGATACTTACATTTTTATTACTGTTTTAATTTTAAAAACTTCGTGAATTTATTCACATTTAGAATAGAAAAATTAAAAATATGAGGAGTTTGTCATTTTTTTTTTTTTAATTTTTTTATAAAATTTTAAGTGATTTAATATCAAAAATTCAAATTAAATTGATTAATTTCATCGAGTTGTAAAATTAAGTATGTTGCACTATATATTGAAGCATACCTCGAAAACTACTTGATTGGTTTTATTTAAAAAAATATGTGAAAATATAATTAAATTCATCTTCAAGACTTTCTTATATTATTTTTAATACAGTTTTGGGGATATTAAGATCATTTTTTATTTTCAGTTATTCTCAAATTACTGAAAATACTTATACAATACAAATTTATACTTAGAAAAATTAAAAAATTTGAGTTTGTTATTTTTTTTATAAAACTTGTAAATGATTATTTTGACAAATTTGTAAATAAAATCAAAAATTATGTATTGGTTTTAATCATTTTTATTTTGGCTCCCCAGCCAAAATTTAACAAAAGATATGTTAAAAACGAGGGAAGAAGCTATAAAAGGTCAAACCCGACCATATGATACCCTACACCATTGCCTATGTGTACCAAAATTCGGAAAGAAGCCACTTATGGACCTATACTTGTATTAAGTGGAGAATAAAAAATACTATTACACTAAAGCTATGTATACACGGTTGTCAGATCTGGCAATGTGATGACAATGTACTGACAATGAAAAATTGTTAGCAACAGGTAAATTTCCAGTTTAGATTTTAGGAAAACCTTACAATTCAATTGCCAGGCAATTGTCAGACAATAAATTTATCTGCCAACAAAAATTGTCAGTTTACACTGTTGGCAGGTTATTGTATGGCAAAAGTTGTCAGACATTGCCAGAACTGTCAAACGAAAATTGTGTGTTAAATTAATTTAATCAAAAATCATCAAATCAAATACTATGGAACAGAAATAAACTATAGCAACTATTTAAGCTGAAGGATTAGGTGCTTCACCGCCAGCAGGAGGGATTTCACTCTAAATTGCTTATCCAATTACGAAGTGAAGAGCCGAGCCGGAGTTGTATCGCAACTCGGTATGACTTTTGTTTTGGCCATCATCTGTGGATGAGTAAATATATAAATGATTTATCTGACAATGACGCCATTGTCTAACAATATTATATTGTTACAATTTACTGACAATGCTTTTTCTAACAACGTTGCAAGATATAAATTGTAAGCTTAAGATTCACATGTATGCACTTTTTGGTGATTCCCGAAATTGGGTCTTATATGGTTATGGTCAATTATGGACCGATCAGCATGAAATTTTGCACTGTCATTTATACTTGTAAAAAAGGCGCACAGATTTACGCTTACATAAAACATATTTGTGTTAAAGTTAATTAAAATATTTAAATTTTTAAGGTATTTTTGAGTGTTAAAACTCTATTCCGGGAAAACATTTGTATGGGTGCTAGGTGAAATAATGGGTCGATCATGACCAAAATCAAATTATCTCTAAAATTGCGACTCAAAAAGTGATTCTGAGTCGATCGGTATACTTCAATGTGGGTGTAGGAAATTTTTTTCTCTGTGTTACAATATTTGCACAAACACATAATACTCCAACCCCTAAGGTGGTGTAGGGTATAAAAAAGTATACAGTTACATAATTCCATAAATAGTGGTAAGTATCAAAAAGCAAAATAATAATTCTATACATCAATATGCACAAGAATCAGAATAATACAATAAGTTGACTACAGAACAGCGAAAAACTACATAAGCTTCAATCGAAATACATTATGCGACTGAGAAAACAAACAAAGCTCAAGTGGTAAAAAATTCCAACAACGTGCAATTCTTACAATAAAAGATCACTCAAAAAAAGAGTTCCTAATCCTAGGAATCAGAATAATACAATAAGTTGACCACAGAACAGCGAAAAACCACATAAACTTCAATCGAAATAAATTATGCGACTGAGAAAACAAACGAAGCTCAAGTGGTAAAAAATTCCAACAATGTGCAATTCTTACAATAAAAGATCACTCAAAAACAGAGTTCCTAATCCTAGGAATAATAATTTGCGAAAAAGAGAACAAAGAACGAAATTGAACAGGGCGACCTGTTTTAATAACCTTAAAGAACATAATTTTAATTGCAATAAATTTATTTTAACAATAATTAATTTTTGAAGCTTTTGAGTTGTTATGGTAATAAAATCTAAAAACTGGGCTTAATATCTCCATAATTGTTAACCGTATTAAAAGGAAGTATAAGAAAAACAAATTTTAATTCTATATTTTTTAAATCAGACAAATAGTTTTCGAGATATGCTGCAATATATAGTGCAACGTCTTTAATATAAAAATCGCGATTTTTCGCATGAACTGGTGTCAACTAAAACAACGTGAATTATAGGCTTAATACTTATAAATACTGTGTATCCGAATGGACTTAGATATCCGTGCCACAGAAATTTTGTTTCATTTTGTAAATTTGTGTAATAAGAACGTTGTTCTGCCTTAAAACAAAAATTAATTTCTTTAATTGAAATATGTATA
Source organism: Phormia regina (assembly GCA_001735545.1). Taxonomy (NCBI): domain Eukaryota; kingdom Metazoa; phylum Arthropoda; class Insecta; order Diptera; family Calliphoridae; genus Phormia; species Phormia regina. The sequence goes on from MINK01188004.1 coordinate 23,119, forward strand.
CGAAATTTATTATTTTTTTTTATATTTAAAATGTATTTTAAAATTCCGAATCCCGAAATTTCCAAAACCAGTCCAAAAACACTAACGGTGAATAACTGCATTACATGTAGTTAGTGAATTGGTAATATAAATGTAAGTTTGTTTATGAATTTTTAGAAAAATTTTTAATATTTTTATTTCAAAATATTTGTTAAAGCTAAAGATCATGTACTTTATTATTCAAGCAAACAACGATCAAGTTCTAAAAACGAAAATATTCACTATAGTGTGTATTTTGAACTTTTTTGAAGTTCTTAATAATTATTTGCAAAATAGTGAAAATAAATGAATTTTTAGGTGAAAAATGTTAATAATTTCTTAAAAAAGATTATAAATTTAAATTTTTTCAAAAATGTTAAACATAGTTTATGGAAAGTATTTAAAAAGAAATGAAAAAATTTATAAAAGAAAAACATTCTACCAATGACATCAATGTGTTAAAAAAAGTTTTTCTGCTCTTTAAATTTTCTTGCTGGATGTTGTTACCACTGCTTTTGTTCCGATAATTGTACCTAACAACACCGGTGAAGCTGAAGCTATATTCACTTTATGATTCTATTTAACAATATACACCTGCCTGGATGTCCATGTAAATCTTGTGAACAAAGTACAAGTCACAAAAAAATGATTTTTTTTTTTTTTTTAATTTGACACATATGTTTATTTTTTCCTATGACTATTTCAATAAAATTTTTTGTCTCTCTTTTGTGTAATAGAAGTGTCAAAAACTACTGATTAAAATATTTTTTGTTTCTTTATGTAAACAATAAAACATAAACAAACAGATCTGACAGATCTGCGACACCAAAACAAAATCAGCTGGGCCGACAATTATACCTGTTTAGTGTACCCAGATTCGGTATAAATAAGATTGATACAACTTCAGTCAGTGTTCCAAATGTAATGGTTGAAAAAAATAAACTATAGCACAGTGACAGATTTTTATGAGGATCGTTCGATAATTGGCCATATCATTTATATAAGACATTCCCAGAAAATTACATAATGAATTTATTTAATAATTCATATATATGTATTATAAAAATTAAATGTAAGTATGTTTTCGGGTTATATTTGAGTAGAAAAATTAAATTGAAAAAAAAAATTTGGTTGGGCCGAATCTTAAAACCCCTGACATATACCAAAGAATATACAACATATAGAAGACGCAAATGAATAGAAATGGAATAGAATAAAAACAAAGAGAGAAAAATGTGTCTCTCTCATCGTATATATCTATGTATGTACGTAAATACTTTAGCGTCTATGTATATGCATTGATCAGTTTCGTTGTGTCTCTCTCATCGTATATACCTATGTATGTACGTAAATACTTTAGCGTCTATGTATATGCATTGATCATTTTCGTTGCTTGAGAAAATTTGTATTTCTTATTTTATTTAGTTTCAATAAATCGCGAATTTGTTTCATGGTTTTAATTTTCCGAAAGTCAAAAAAATTCAAAAGTGTGCAACTTTAAATATCAATATCCCTAAAATTTGTTAATATTTAAATTGCATATGTAAAAAATATATACACTATAGATGTAGTAATTTAAAAACAAGTGCGAATGTTATATTCGGATCGGATATCAACAGAAAACTATAAAATAAAGATACAGCAGACACCCTGTGTTTCTTATATTTAGTCCATACTGGAAGTGGGCGGCAATATGAGAGAAACACACCCAAATTTAAATCGGACCTTGAATTTTATGTACAAAATTTCGCTCACATTTAGCATTATATGGCAAAGTGGGCAGACCACGTCCATTTTTGGTTTCGAAGTTTGGGTGCTTCCAGTATTTTGCCCATAATTTTGTTGTTTACTTACGGATTCTGCTCAAATGCAATCCCAAACAAACCTTACATGAGACAAATAATTGAGCCAAATTTCGTCGAACGATTTTCCGTTCGAGCTCTATCCTGCTTTCAACAGACGGACGGATATATACCAGAATATATATACTATATGGGGTTTTATTCTTGCTTCTTTTTTTTCAGGTTATGTTTCACAATTCAATAATTACAAGGTAAGTAAAAACAAGGTACGGTTTGTAGTGATTAAATGTTGAATAGCAAGTGTTAACTTTTATTAGAATTCAATTTTAACAAACTTCGGTTTTAAA
>MINK01188005.1:18269-28853 GCA_001735545.1 Phormia regina
CAGAAAACTATCTGTGATAAAAATATTCAATTAATAAGTCAACAGTTTCGAAATTTATAAAAAAATTTAGTGAGATAGGTACTGTGAAAACTCAACATCTTGGAGGAAGATCAGGTAAAACTACACAAAGACAGAATAATCTGATAGCAAGAGAGTTTAAGAGAAATGCCCAAAAATTACTCCTCGGGAGTTAGTCAATAATCTAAAATTGGAAATTAGTACTCGAACAGTTAGCCGCAGGGCAAATGAGGATGTTCACGGTTGTTATCGTCCTGTGAAAAAAACCTCTTATTTTTCAAAAAGAATCGCTCAGCTTGAATTCAATTTGCCAGAGTTCATTTAAATTGGACAAGACAGACATGGAATACTGTTCTATTTTCGGATGAGTCCAAATTTAATTTAAGCGACAACGATGGGAGAATATTTGTAAAACGACCAAAGGGAAAAAGATTTGACCCAAAATATACTAACAAGACAGTTAAGTTTGGTGGTAGCAATATTATGGTTTGGGAATGTTTTTCAGGCCAAGGTATGGTTCCAATTCATATTATAAAAGATACTATGACTGGTATAGGATACAGAACAATTTTAAACGATGTAATGTATCCAAACGCTGAGGAAAATATGCCGCTAGTTTGGAGATTCCAACACGATAATGACCCCAATCAAACAGTAGAAAAATGTTACTGGGAAATAGTAGAATCACAAAATTACGGACCTCAAAATTACATCAAGAACAGGAAAATTTATGGCTCGGTTATAAGAGGAATGGCAAAAATATTTCATAAAGAGACTTTGAGCTCTCTTTAATTGGTTCAATGCATCGTCGTTGTGAAGCAGTAATTAAAAACAAAGGATACCTAACAAAATACTGACTTATTCAAAACTTCAGACTATATTTGTTAAAATAATACCTAAGTTTCCATTGTTTTGTCAGTACCATATTTATGAATAATTTTAATTTTGTTTTGTATTATTTGAATTTAATAATTTATGTTCTTAAAAATAAAAAATAAATAATAAAAAAATATACAAATTATGTACTCCAAACAATTAAAATTTTTTAAAATTTATTTTGAATATTGTTTCATTTATAAAAGATTAGGAAAAGTTTCCATTGTATAGTCAAACACTGTACATATAATTAAATCAGCTATCAAAGCACAAAAGTAATATTTACACTGCAGCACTAACATTATCTTTATAGAAAGCAGCATATCCCTTCAAGTCACATAAATAATAATTAATAAGTACTTTCATGCGACTTATTTGCAAAAAATGCTAAAAAACCAAATGCATAAAATTTACCCTCTGGCTCTTAATGGGTTAATTACATGTTATCTTCAATAGTAATAGGATAGACAATTCCTATTGTGCATTAAAACCTAAAATATTTTGAAAACTGTCCGAAATATATAAAATAACATGGTTATACACTAAACCAAAAAGGTACATAAATACAATGAAAAAGTTAATTGTTACAATGAATTTGTGCACTAATTTTGACCCTATGTACAGGTCCATTAAAACAATATATTGTCATACATTAATATTAAAATTTAATGTAAAAGTTCATTGATAAAATTTTAAATCAATGAACGTGTTCAATAAATGAACAGTGCATTGATTTTAATGAACATATGTTTTGTCTCAATAAAAACGTACATTCAAAAACTAATTGCTTTGTGTTTTGGGTTTTTATTTTATATTAAATTAAATTATTTAATTGTTCTATATTGACTTAATATAATCAATAATAAATTATTATTATTTTCACATTGCGATGTCATTAAAATTATTATAATCTGGAAATATTTGTTGGCAAATCTCAAGGGTAATTATGGACTTTATTATTTCTATTCATTAGTAATATTAAAATAATTTGATAATTAAATCTAAGAATAGGATAAAAGGATTTGGCAGTAAATAATAGCAGAATAATAGCAATTTGCGTATATATATGCAAAAATATTATTTTTATTTTTAATGAATATTTGATTAAACTTTAATATTTGATTATATTTTTAAATGTACTCTAATAGATTTAGTTTTTATCTAAATTATATTTTCATTGCTTTCCTTCTACAATAATTAAATTGTATTTTTTAATTTAGTCAAAAGAAAACTTATGACAGGATAATAACAATGAAAGGAACTGAAGACTATGATGATACAAGTGATGGGACTATATCAAATTGTGATAATGAAATAACAAATTATGATGAAAATGATTGTAATGAAATGAAATTTTCTGATAATAAGAAAATAAATAAAATAAAGATCTCGAAAAAAATGAAAAAACAAAAAGAGTCTACAACATTGAAAAAGTGCAAGGAGACTGTGGAAAATCAGCTTCCGATATCAGAAAACATAATAAATATTGTTGAACAAAATGAACTAGCAGTTGACTATGAAAATGTGGAAACTGAGAAAAACAAAGAAATCCCAGTTGAGTATGAAAATGTGGAAACAGTAAAAAGCAATAAGTTTCCTGTTGAGTATGAAAATTTGAAAACTGTGGAAAACATTGAGCTTCCCGTTGATTCTGAAAATGGGGGAAAAAATCAGAGTACCGTGGAAGAAAATGAGCTTCCAGATGGTTATGAAAATGGTAATATATCATGTAAGGAGTGTAAAATGGTTTTGGAAAATGTTGAACTTTGGCAAGAACATATGCGAAATCATCGACTCGAAAAGAAAAGAAAAAGTAAAAATCGTTACGTATGTGAACATTGTGGGAAAGGTAATCAAATGCATAATATAAAACAGAGTAACAAAATGAAACAAAAATTCTGTGGCACGAGGTTTATCAGTCAATTTGGATACACGGTATTTGTAAGTTTTAAGCCTCTAATTTACTCTTTTGAATTGACTCTAGTAGATCTCGAAAACTACTTGTCTGACTCTATTAAACAAAAATCTAATCAAATTCTTTTTTATTCCAAAATATTATAAATTATTCTATTCTAAAATTACTTTCTAATACGGCGGATATTAATAGTCAAAATACTAATTTGCATGTTACACAGAGAAAAAAATTAAATTTTGTTTTTATTTTTCTATGTAACTTTTTAATGAGTATTTTCGTTTTCGTGTCGCAGAATTAGTGTTTCCCCGAGTAATATATAAAATATTAAAATTTAATATTATATTCCCTAAAAGGATTTGCGAAAAACTCAGAATATAAAATTCATTTGCGCATACATACAGGTAAAATGGATTAAAAAAAAATAAAGAAAAGAACTAATCGCATTTTTTATAACTTTTTCAGGAGAACATCCTTATTTGTGCTTTGAGTGCGGAAAGAGTTTTAAAGTTATTAGCAGTTTCAAAGTACATATGTTGCGGCATAAAGGAGTGAAAAATTATCAATGTAAACAATGTCCCAAGAAATTTGTATGTTCTAGTGGTTTAAGTAACCACATGATGGTTCACACGAAAGAGAGACCGTGCGTATGTGATATTTGTGGTAGAGCTTTCCATATGGCCATTCACTTAAGAAAACACAAGCTATATCATGATGGCGTTAAAAACTTTCCATGTGATTTTTGTGATAAGAAATTTGTTTTGGCTGAGCAACAACGACGACATATGCGATCCCACACTGGAGAAAAACCATACCGTTGCAAATACTGTGAGAAAGCTTTTTCTCAAAGTAACGATTACATTAAACATATGCGGCTACATGTTGGGAATAATGTTTATCAGTGCGAACTATGTCCCCAACGATTTCCATTAGCCAGAGATTTACAAACACATTTTGCCACTCATAAAGAGGATGATGAAGAAACACGCGCTAAAAACTTACAGGCTCGTTTGGAAGAAGAGCGAAATTTGCAAATTAAATTGAATGTTAAATAAACTTAGCATTTGTAGTATATGAATATAAGATGAAATATACAAACATAAACATTTCAAAAAAAAACTTGAAAAGAAAATATTAAAATAAAAAAAATATAAAATTCAAATTTTTATATTTAAAATTTTTCTATTAAAACACGCTCCGTTAAATATTCTGACTATTGATTGTGATAGATGTTCATCTTGGCTATAAATTCAATATAATTTCATCCACCTATGTTGTCCTGTTTTCCTATAAAGGATATGTATACTGAATGCTTATTGGTTTTTTGTTTCGCTATAAATTTTTAAGTTAACAGAATATTCTTTTCTGATAATGTGTACATTGGACTTTCGATTCTAAATTTGTTGATTCATTTGGTCAGGAAATGTCGCCCAAAATCGTTTTTAAAGTGATACACCCAATTTAACAGAGTTTCACTGAACTATGTTAACGCCGTAACAGAGATCTGTTAATGGTTTGTGTCTAGGGTTTCATATTTAAAATTTATCTTCACACACATGCATTTTGTTACCCTTTGGGCTTCCTTATTTATTTGTGGGCGAGCTTAAACTGAGAGAACAAATGTCTTTTGTTTTAATAATTTCAACTGTCCCTACGAACTTACTTTATCCTGTGCATAGTACATACAAGAATCTAAACTGATTAGATTTCCTAACATTATTGATGTATGTAAAGCCACAATGCCCGGTAAATAGAAAGGAGCTGCATTGATGAAAATAAATAATACTAAATACATTCATCGTTGTAACGACAAAAGACATGGCTTCGTTTTTGGGTCTCACAGTATAACTGAGAAGTGACGAGTACAACGGAATTATGTTTATTTTTTTCAGTTTGTTATTTTGTATTTAAATGTTAATTTATATTGTATTTTATTATCTTATATGTCGTTTGCTATATTAAATATAAGATAATCAATAATTACTTTTAATATATTTAAATTTAACGGTATAATACTGAAAAGCGCCACCTATTTATAAGTAGTTACTATTATTATTTATTATCTGAATCTAACATAGCGTTTTCACAAGAGATTTTTATACCATAATATGTAACAGAGAGTGTCAAATTCGCTCTCTGAGAGAATTATCTCAGAGAGCGAATTTGTAAATTGTAAATTGTATTGTAAATAAAACAATAAAAATAACAATAAAGTAGCTAATATAATGGTTTTATTTTATTGTTAGCTTTAAGCGAGTTCTTGTCAGATTGAGGAATGTTATATTTCGTTGTTACCGGTTTTACAACTCTTGTGATTTTTGAATATGACATAAAATTGTTGTTAAAGCAAATGTTAAAAAAACATGTTTAAACATCGAAAAAATTAATATTAACATTAAATTGAACGATTTACATTTATCGTTAACATGACAACATAATTCAAATAATTAATCATAAAAATTGTGAGGTATAGACACCATGCTGTGACGATTTCCATCCCTGGTATTATTCTTCCGGATTTTTAAGTCCGGCAACTCATTAAAAACAATTTTATTAATTTTCAACAACGTAAACAAAAACAATAAATAAAATATATTAAGAAAATTTTTAATGTAAATAAAACAATAAAAATAACAATAAAGTAGCTAATATAATGGAAAATATATGTCGAACTTGCATGCTAAATAAAGCAGAACAGCCAGAAGTGGAATTGGATGTCAATGAAATAAAAATGATATCAATTTTTGATATACCGGAAGATGGCAGGAAGATAAAACTCAGCATTAAAGAAATGATAAAAATTACAGTGCCACAATTAAAAATTGAGGATAATGATATGTTACCAAAATACATATGCCAAAAATGTTTAGAAAAAATCAGTGATATTTATCATTTTCAACAGAAATGTCTTAATACCGAAGAGAAATTCTATAAAATATTGGATGAGGGTGAATTAATAGATTCTTGTAATACTGCAGAAAATTTTGAAATGGAAGTTATTAAAACAGAACTGCTTACTGATTACAATTCTGTTGAGAGTACTTACAAAAATAACGAAATAATGGAAGAAGAAATCAGCATTAACTGTGATCCAATTTTGGACGATGGCAACGATAGTGACTGGGAAGAAATTAATATGCAAAGGTAAATATTTTACAGAAGCATAGGGTACTAATTTACCTCCCTAACACACTTAAAATTATAGTAGATATTTATTATACTATTTATCCGATCAATTGGAAGCTCTTAATAGCGTATTTATAAAAACAAAAATAAACAATTTAAAGTTTTATAAACATGATTTTATTTAAATATTTTGTAATTTTTGTTGCAAAAAAATAGTTGTTTGTAGAAATATTATTTCTTAATAGCCAGCTTTCTTCCGTGCGGTATGACTTTTAATTCCGCGATATGAACAAAAGCGTCTTCGTTAACGTATTTATTCCTTTTTACAAACTTTTTTATAACAAAAGATTTTTAATAAGATTTTTTTAGAGAAATTCGATTTTCAAAGCCCTATAACTTCCAAAATATTTAATTGCTCTCAGAAATTTTTACACCGTTATTTTCACTGATGAATGAACTTTCATCAATGGCGAAAAATCAAATAAATCGCAGCTGAGTTAGGGCGGTCTATTTATGCCAAACATATAAAACAAACAAAAATAACTTAAAATAATGAAATAAAAATAGTTTATTTTTTTTAATGACTAATTTATATTACTTGAATTGAAATAAATAAATAAAATAAATAATTTTTATTTCTTATAATCTCTAGATTTGACAAAGGCTTTTAACTCAATTAATTTTTCCACTTTAATATGTAAATTAAGGGATTCGTTTTGCTTCTCCTATACTGCTTGTAAATTAATTTTATCTTATCTTTCTGGCCGATGTCAATTTGTTGAACTTAATGGTAAATATTCCAATATGCTTCCCCTTGCTTCTGGAGTACCTCAGGGCTCGGTGTTGGGGCCACTTCTTTTCATTTTATATGTGAATGACTGATGGCGTGATGCTTTTGTTTAGTGGTAGTAAAGGAGATTTTAAGGGACTTTCTTTTGATATTAATTCTATTCTTGAGCGCCTTTTTTCTTGGACTTCTCTAAATTTTCTGTCTATTAACTCAACTAAAACGAAGGCTCTTGCGTTCGGAGTTGCTGAGGATTCTGATTTGACTATTTCAATTAATGGGAATGCTATTACCTTTGTTGATAAGTTAAAATGTCTTGGAATTTATATTGACAGATTTTTAATTTTTTGGCTATCATATTGATTATTTACTTTGCACAATTTCCTGTACTTTGCGTAGACTATTCTGCTGGTATTTCAAATTTCTTTTAATGGAAACTGTTCTATATGGTCTTGAAATTGTATCAGGGACTTTTTCATATATTTTATCTAAGTTGAATCGAATTTCTAATATGATTGTGATATTTGTTTTTAATGTACATTTCATTGTATGAAAGATCTTTCATTGTGAGAATTGCTTGGTGCTGGAATTATTTACCTTTGGAACTAAGAGTTTTTTCCCATTCCAATAATGCCTTTCGCCTTAAACTTATGGCCATCCTATCCAATTAGTCTCAATTATACATTTTTTTCTCTCCATTTTAAAATATTCTTGTTATTCTTATTTTTATCACTGCTGGGATCATTTTATTTCAGTATTTTTATAATTTACAATAATCTTCGTTTGGGGAACCATTGATATGATTTGATAAATTTAAATTTTTTTATTTTGTATAAATAAGTTTATATGTATATATATGTAAATTTACGTTTAATTCAGTTTAACAGCTTTGTAATATATTTATATTGTTTGGCCTTGAAAGGCTTTTTGTATTACAATGAATAAAATAAATAAAAAATATTAAAGGATAAAAATTAAAAACATTGAAAATAAAACATCAATAATAACTATTAAAGGAAATCGAAAATTTATACTTTTCAAAAGTAACTTAATTTACCTTAAAAGGTAAAATGTATGTTTTTTTTCATTTTTAAAGCACATATTACATTAACGTGTAGTCAGCAAAAGTGGTCTGCTGTTCAGCTGGTCAGCGTGAATTAGTTTCCAGAATTTTTTCGTAAATAATGTTTTTTTTCTGTTTACAAATCTATTATCATTTGTATTTTTTACCTAAAGAGTATTAGTCATACATGAGATTTTGCGAAATCCAAAATTTGTTCATAAATAATGTTTTTTTTTTTTTATTAATCTATTATCATTTGTATTTTTTCCCCTAGGCGTTGAGCAATATAAGTTTACAATTTCAATGCTTTATAACAGGATTATTATTTTTTTCAATATACATACATACATACATACATATATTAAAAGTTTTTTTGGTGTATGTAGAGTTTTGACTCTTAAGAAAATATTTCTACTTTACTAAGTTTGTTAGTAATAATAACTATTAACATGAATGTATATCATTAATTTTCAGCAAATCCAAGAAAGTTAACAAAAGAAATACACGAGGTAAAAGGAAAATAAAAAAAGACGAAACAGAAACGAATTTAACGGAAAAAATAAGAAAAACTTCTACAAAACGTACAGCTAAGTCAAAAAAGTCTAAAGATGAAGGCATTTATCCTTGTGACAAATGCCAGAGGAAATTAATATCTAAATTATCTTTAATTAAACATCAAGAAATGCATCTTAAAAAAGCTAAAGAAGAGCTTGAATTTAAATGTAGTATATGTGAACAAGGTAATTTTAAATTGATTTTTAATTGAAATAAGCTAATATTAATTGAGTTTATAGAATTTTCAGAAAGTACCTTGCTTAAAGCTCACCAAAAAACACATATTGGTAAGAACAATTTTAAGAATACATCTTAAGAATTTAAGCAATTAATTGTGTAATGATATTTTATCAACATGAATATAGCCGAAAAATCATTCCTTTGTTCTGAATGTGGTAAAGGTTTTACATCTGCCGGAAGCTTAAAACAGCATTCTTTTCGTCATTTAGATAGAAAACTATATCCCTGTTCGGAATGTCCCAAATCGTTTCCTACTAAGGGTGATCTTCTTTGCCATTTTGAAACTCATAATGCAAAACCTCGAATACATGTTTGTGATGTATGTGGGCGGGGTTTTCACAAACCGTTCCTATTGAAGCAGCACCAGAGGTATCACAATAATGAAAGACCATTTGCATGTGATTTTTGTGAAAAACGGTAAGATTTTAATTTTTTAACTTCCTAAAATATTATTATAATTTCATTTCTTTTATAAAGTTTTGTTACAAGTGAAAAACAACAGCGACATATGCGAATTCATACGGGCGAAAAACCATATCGCTGTAAATACTGTGATCGTGCTTTTGCACAAAGTAATGATTGCATCAAGCATCTGCGACAGCATTTAGGCGATAATGTATATCAATGTGAATTGTGTCCACTGAGATTTCCTTTGGCAAGGGATTTGCGTGCACATTTTGCCAGTCATAAAGATGATGATGATGAAACTCGTGCACGAAATCAAGAAGCTCGTTTGGAAGAGGAACGAAAATTGCAAATTCAAATATATGCTCGAGACAACTAATTCCAATTTGTTACTTGTAATTGTTTGTTAAAATTGAAATTAAATCATTTTATAAATATTAGTATTATTCTATATTTCACGTACATAAAATTATGAAAGCTGATATGATATATAAAATATTTTTCAAATAGGTTATTCAAAGGAAAAGTCAAATTGCAAGAATAATTTATTATTTTCCACAAATATCACATGAAAACCCAAAAGGATTGGTATTTCCGCCCTAAAATAACAATCTTATATTTTAAAATATATAATCGACTACTTTAAGTAATTCATTGTATATTTCCGTCTTCATTTAATTTGCAATTCTCTTTTAGAGCGGAAAACAACGTTGAAATCCGTTTGGTTGTATTTGGGCTCTAATGTGGACTCAAAGTAAGAGGCTGTACCGAATCTTTTTTTCATGATTGAATTAGTTTAACAAGGTGTATGCATAAATGCAATAACTACAACTAAATGAGAGTCTTACACCACAAAATTAAACAAGAAATACAATTTCACCTTATACTCTTTCCACCATGCTTTTTGTATTTCATTTACAGTGAAAACGTTCGTGTAACTCGTATGTAATACCCCATTTACATTAACGATTTTTTTTTCTGATTTTAGTGCAAATGTAAATGGGGTATAACTTCAAGTCTTCCATGATGTAACTCATAGTATAATCATAGCATAATTATAAAGTACTCGCACATCTACAAAAACAACAATTCTGTTCATTTTGTACGTGTAAAACTACTGCACACTATGTCAAAAAGATTTGGACAGAAAATGAGAAAATAAAGAGGAAAACTAAAATACGAAGAAATTTAACATGGGAACAAAAACAATTTGACAGTACCGGGCAGGGCACACTAAACAGTGCGGCAACAAATACAAGAATCCAACTTTTTTTTCTCTCTTTTGTGTAGGAGTGTCAAAAACAACTGATTAAAATACATTGCAAGATATACAATGTTATTTATTTATTCATTTCTTTTTTTTTTTTGTTTCTTCATGTAACAAACATACTTTGACAGATCTCCGACTCCAAAACAAAATCAGCTGGGCCGACGATTATAACTGCTCAGTGTACCCTTGTACCGGGTATGACAATAAAAAAATTTGTAAAACTGTTGTTCTTACGAATATACTTTCTAATTATAATATGAGAAAGATGATTTTAATCATAGTATAATTAGAAAGTATACTCGTATGAACAGCTGTTTTACAATTTTTTCATT
>MINK01188006.1:6968-21560 GCA_001735545.1 Phormia regina
ATATATTCCCAAATTTGGGGATTTTTCTTTCAAAGTACCTGGCAGCCCTGGTTATTGTCAGTGTTTTTTTTTCTCTTTATAGAATTCTCAGAAATGCAGATTTTACTCAATTCTCTGTTTATATATATGTACCATAGTGTAATTAAAAAGTGAATTGTTAAGGACGTTTGATTTAAAATTTTTGCGTATATATAGACCCCACGGTACTTTCAAATTGTTTTTGTAATCGTATGCACTTTTCTTCTTCATTTTTTCTTTTTCTGTTCATTAGCATTTGTACATTATGTGTAGTAGTTTTATATTAACTGAATATTAGCAATTGTTGTTTTTTTTTTTTTTTTTTGTAGATGTGCGGCCACTTTATAATTTCACTATGATTTATAATATAAACAGAGAACAAAGTTAAATATCTGTTATTGAGAATTATACAAATAAAAATAAAAATATATATTTTTGTTGAATTTTTTACAACAAGTACTTGAAACCAATGAAATTTTTTAAATCTTTGAATAATCAATGAGTGGATATTTTATTTTGTTTCTCAATTGTGTTGATTCAGACGATTGTTTTCAGTGCGGATTAATTTATAATAAATGAAAATAAGCTAAAAAGCAAATTTGTATTTACAAATTTAACTAAAATTAGTTAAGAAAAACAAAAACCATTTAAAATGAAATGCTGCGGTCGTTATAATTTCGGTATCATCATTGGATCTTTGTATCTTGTGGGCTGTATAATACTTTTTATTTTTTTAAGTGTCCTATTAATTGACATATATAGTGGGGAGAATGACCAACATGATGTGATAAAACACAAGGGTAAGTTTAGAATGGTGCATTTATTTTTAATTTGTTTGAAACAATATATACATTATATCATCAAAGAGCTTATAAGATATACATTTTAATTTTACATAAATATCCTTGAAATTAAAAAAATACATACTTTATATATTTTTCTGTTTTCCCTATTAATTAGTCTCAGCTATTTACACATATATGGCAATAAGCTTTTTTGTAGCTCTAATATGTGGTCTACTTATATGGGGTATTGTAAATGTAAGTTTGTAAAAACACAATTATTAAGAGAAATATCCTTTTTAAATGAATGAAATTATTGTGAAATATTTTTAGAGACGTCATTATTTGATGCTTCCCTGGTTGATTACTTATGTCATTTGTTTTGTCATCAGTTGTTTTATGTTCTTTTATGGTTACCTCGCTGTTGTATATTTTAATCCTTCTGATTTTAATATTTTTATAACATTAATAACAGCTATTGTAGCAACAGGTAAGAATTTTAAATTAAATATAATTCTTTTGATATTTAAATTTATTATATTTTTATTATTATTACTTATTTTTTTTTTAGTTTTACAAACTATTATTTTCTTTTTCATGTGTACCTTGTACAGAGGTATACGTAAGGAAAATAATGAAAAACCTCATTCAGTTATTGAAAATCAACAAGTCGTTTATCGAACGCTATCTAAAAGAGAAGAACTGTAAAAAAAACAGATACGTGCCATTTATATTTTTACATAAAATTTCAATAAACGTTTAATTTATTTTCTACATTTTATGAACTTTTTGTTACTTTTAGTTTTATAAGCAATATTTAATAAATTTATTTTTTTTTATAACGAATTTACGTTAAAATTTACTTTTTATATGAAATTTTCAAAACATTTTATTTGTTTCTTTTTATGGAAAATTTTCGATAAATATTATTTCTAAAGAAAGCTCCTGACCAATTTTCTTTATAAATTTCGTTTTGATAGGGAATTTACAATAAATTTTAGTTTAGATTGCATTGTCAATAAATATTTCTGGCAACACTAACTGCATTTGAATTTTCAGTCACTTTCTCTCAGTTTCTCGTATATTAAGAAATTGAGATTGTTTTTGCTTTGTTTATATACTACCATAGTGTAATAAAAAAGTGCCTCCACAACATTTGTTTGTATATTTTTAGTCTAAGGTAGAGTAAAAAAAAAAAATACATTTGCACACACATGCAAGAAATATGACAATTTTGCAATGCATGATAAGGGAAAAATTTCAAATCAGCTTTGATTACGAACTCACCGTGTAATTACACTATGATATACTATGTACGATAGCAGCTATAAACAAAAATGCGTTATTGTTGTCATTTGTTTAAACCGATATAAATACATACATATGTATGTATGTACATATATGGAATTCGACATTTAAAGAATATATGATTTTTGTTTTTTTGCAAAATTTATTTGCTAAAAGAGTAAAAACAAACAATAGACATACATATGTATTTAAAAAAAAACATGTTCGGGATCCTCTTGCTTTTCAACACAACTTGAACACAGTGGAGAGGTATCATCAAGTCCAAATCGATATCAAGTATCGACATCGTGTATCAGTGTATGTATAGATATATTGAACTCAGGGCACACTCAACAGGTATATTCGTCGAGGCAGCAAATACAAAAATCCAACTTTTGTATCTACTTTGTGTAGTTGAAATGTCAAAATCAACTGCTTAAAAATTAGGGAAGTCAATCACTAAACATATAATTGTATTTGTGAGAGTGAAAAAAATCCACTTAAAGAAAATATGAGTTTAATAAATAAAATACATCTGTTATACATGTTTCTTTATTCTTCAATAAAACATATTTGTTATACACTTTCCTTGTCCTTACATATAAATTTATTATATTTGAAGTAAAAAATATAAATACCACTTTATTTTAAAACATTAATATTAATGAAATTTATTAGCAAACAATTAGTTTCCATAATTTTTTACAGTGCTTTTTGTACTCCTTGCACTCTCAGCAACGAATAAATGAAAGAGCGTAAGAATACTTATGAACTCAGCCAGCACAATTGTGATTGGATATTGACAAATAGTCCGACCAGGGATGGAAAATGAAAATAATTTTCGGTATGAAAATAAATTTAATATAGTACTTTATTCAACCTCAAAGTACCTAAATTAAAATTTTTGATAGTTAATTATTTTTTACTTAGTGTAAAACTGAAAGTATAAAATTTGAATATGTAATATTTACTATTTCTTTGAATATGTTATATTACTATTAATCAAACACAATTTTAATAAAACGAAAAAGGGGAATTCCACCATGAAAACTAATTAACGAAAATATAAATTAAAAAAAAAAAAAATAAGAAACAAACAACATTAGATGTTTTTTTATGAAACTAAGTACGTAAAATAAAATAATCTTTTTCCTAATTATTATTATTTTTTTTTTCTTATATTACACAAAAAAAAAAAAAAAAATATGACTAAAATATTTNNAGGGGAATTCCACCATGAAAACTATTTAACAAAAATATGAATTTGAAATATAAGAAATAAACAACATTAGATGTTTTTTTATGAAATAAAATAAAAAAAAAAAAATATGACTAAAATATTTTTTTAACAAATCGATATTTGTATTTAAATAAAATTTTATTAAAAAAGTATTTGATTTTAACATTATGTTTTACTGGTTTTAAATTATTTTCAAGCCAATACAATATCAGTAAATTAAAAATAAAAATTATAAAAATGTTAAAATAAAAAAATAAGAAATCGAATATTTGAGGAATTTCCATGGTAAGTTACCTCCATTTTCTTATAGATTTTTTTTACTAATTATTGAAATTTATACCTACATATATTTTTTAAATGATTTGAAAATATACGTATAAATATTTCTAACTCAAAAAACATATAGTATTTGTGAATATATCTTTATGTATTTTTTTGCCTTATATTCTGGCACGAATACGTTTTGTGGAACCGGAAAAGCATTTCAGAAGTGCTTTTAATAAATATCTGAATGTGAATTATTGTTTCATATACAGCCAATGATTTTGCAAGCACTTCCTGCATTACATGATAGACCGAAACAACTTATTCTTTACCATCAAGTTTTCTGCTGGTCGGGACGCCTTTAATCCTTAATATCATCTAAAACACTTACGACAAAGTGTATCAGCATTGTGCACTTAAACGTCCACCAAAATATTTTGGCTTCCTACAACGGTTTTCGTTCGACATACTTAAAGCTTCAAAAACCGAATTTAGAAAACCTGATGACAATACGGTTTGATATCTTTAATCTAAAAATGGCAAGTAGTGTTGACTTAATGCTTTTCTTAATTTTAATAATATTGGGTTTCTTTTTCTAGGTTGATTTGGTAATTCATGTTTTATTGCTTAAATCTTAATTTTGTGTTTTTAAGTCTATTTAATTGTGTAAAACATCAATATTATATTCCATCTACATACACTACATATTACCTTACTAGCCGTCTTCACGTAACATAAAATATTTAAAATTAAACTTAAATATTTTTATTATTAAAATAAAACTTATTTTAAAAATCAGTTGTAACAAATAATTACAGATTTCATATATAGTTTTGTCTTGTAAAATGTTTCCGTGAATTTGACATAAAACATACAAATAGAGAAATTCTAACTAATCGTCTTCACGTAACATAAAATATTTAACATTAACACTAACATCATGTTAATTATTAATTTAGATCAGTTCAGTTTGATGTTAATGTTAATTTTTTTCGATGTTTAAATATGGTTCTTTTAACATTTGCATTAACAATCGTGTTTAAACATCGAAAAAATTAACATTAATATCAAATTGAACGATATTAATTTATATAATTATGTCCATGATAATGAATAATAAACATGATCTTATTGAATCATGAGGAATATTATCTAATTGGAATAAAAGTACAAAATTTAAAAGGAAAATTATTAAAAAAGTACTAAATGAAGTCATTGTACTATCACTATTCTTCAAGTTTAGCAATAACAGGGATGGAAAATGAAAATATTTTTCGGTATCAAAATAAATTCCAAATAGTACTTTTTTCATCCTCAAAGTACTAAAATTCTGAAAGTATGCAATTTGTATATTTAAATTATTACCGCCAATGCTTGAATATAATATCAAACATATTATTATTTATTTAATATGAAGGAATTTAGTTCTTATACTAAATTACAGTTTGGCCAACACCAATTTATTACTTGATTTTCTTCAGATTAAATATTACAGTAAAATATTAAAATAAATATGGTCCTGTTATTATGAAAAATTTGTCCATAAAAATGTAGAAATAAAATAAATTTTATTAAATTTTCAACAATTTCCATCGCATTACATCTATTTAAGCAAAATAAGTAATAATAAAATCAATTACTGTAGTTATTAATATTATCATTTTGATGATTGGAACAAAATCAATTAAAAATTAATTTTTTTCTAAAATATAATTTCATTAAAAAAATTTATTTTTAATACGAATTGTTAAATATCCAGCTGATCGTTTGAGAACATCAAATGATTCAAGCGAGTACTTTGGTACTTTTGAATGTTAAATGGTATCAAAAAAGTACTATAGTATAAACTTTTGCATCCCTGAGCAATACTTTGAAAAAGCTCCACTGAATGAAATACTTAATTTGAAAAATTAGTTGGTCAGTGGCGTTGGTATCTATAAAGTGTCTAATTTTTTGTTGTTTTTTTGTTTATAGTTGGGTAAATTCGTTTTTAAAAATTAAAGTATACATACAAAAGGAGGACCAAGTAATAAAAAAAAATGAAGTGTTGTAGCCGCTCTACACTTGGTGTTGTTATTGGCAGCCTTAATATATTTATTTATATTATCGCTAGCATTGTATTTATTTCGGTTGCAGGCCGTCTAAATGACCAAAGTGATCCTTTACATGAAGAAATTTCCGAAAAATATGAGAAAGCCGCTGGTAATTTTTTAGACAATAAAATTAATAATATTTTAAGTTGAATAACTAGTGGGAAAGTATGCATACATATGTATTATATAGTACATTAGAAAAAATAACTTTTATTCGCTGATCTATTTATAAGATAAAAACAGAAAAAAAAATATTTAAAAAAGTTGTACAGTTTTATACATATAATATTAGTTACTGGTTTTATTATATATAAGCAGTATTTTATTATATGAAGATGTCACCATTTTCGACTAAAGTTAAACGTAACACTGTTCGAACAATTACAAAATTGATAATAATACAAATGGATCTTCTAAATTACCGGTCGGATCCAATTTAAATGTATAGGTAAGTTGTAGAGATGGAACCATATTATAATTAAAAAGTGGCAGCATATCTATAAAGACATCAATTGATTGTACTTTTTGTTAGTGTAAAACTTACAAGATGAGAAAAATGAAGAGAAGAAGAGTAAAAATACGCATAAAATTATTTATCAGATAAACAAATTTTGCTATTGGCCTCACTGTGAGACTTTTTATGATTTTAACCGTAATAATACAAATTTCGGTTAATTATAATAAAATTGTTGAAATGGTATGAAGCAACTTTTTTCTATTGTAACCAAGAGATCAATTGGGCTTATATACTACACAAAAGGTTTTGAGCAGGGTTCTTATCATTTAGTTTAATTCATTGAATTCCCACTGGTTAAAAACAAATGCATTAAAATTAAAAATAAATAAAAATGTAATATAAATTTCTTTGTACATTGTATTAGAAATGGGCACAATATTAATATGCTCCATATTAAGCGCATGTTTGGTAATGATCGTTATAAGTGGTGTTCTCATAATTGGAATTATTAAAGTAAGTAATGGAGTGATGACATTGAAAATAAAATTCTAAACTTTAATATGTGGAAAAATATTTAAAACATACTATTTTTTTTGTTTATAGAGACGCCATAAATTAATGTTGCCTTGGTTGGTCCTAACTGGCATTGGATTTGTTTGTAATTGTGCCCGTGTCATAATAACAGTAATAATTGGTTTGGTAACTGGCATTTCCTTCTCGTATTTACTTTTGAATTTTGTCCTTAACGCTCTGGGTTGTGGTAAGATAATTGTAAAGCATTTTTATTTTTCTAATTATATAGACAAATATCGAATACTAAACGACTTATTACAGCAAAAGAACTATTCCAAAAATAAGATAATTATTTTTAATTTTATTTTTTATTAAAAATTACATACAGATTTTTTCATAGCATAAATTCAATTACTAAAATAATTGAATTAAAAAATTATTCATAATAGAAAGCGAGCTGAAGTTTTTTTTTTCATATAAAATATAAAGTTAATTTAATATAAATTTAATTTCACAGAAAATAAAAGTACTCTTATCATAAAAAAAAATTGGTTCATAAATATTATTAAATTTTCTTTCTGACAATTTTAGAAATTTTGCAAAATTTTTGTTTAAATTTTAATTTATTTTAACAAGATTCTAATGCAAATGATAAATGAAATAGTTAGAATGGAAAATATTAGTAAAAATTGCAATTTTACAAGAAAATGTTATTAGGAAATAATGTTTAGAAGTTTGCACAAATTTGGTACCATTCTACAGCGCATATTTACATAATTTTAGTTAAAAGAGCTTCTTCTGCTGAATGGTCCCAAGAAAATTTAAAATATATATTTTGTTTCAAATGATAAAAAATCAGGCGCGGATCCAGTTCAAGCTTTTGGGGGAGGAAAAGAGAATAATTTTCATAACTATTTCCTTAAATTTTATGATTTAGTACAAATTATGCATTAAGACTTTTAATTTTGGGAGGGAAATTTCCTTTTTTCCCTCCCCGTGGATCCGCGCCTGTAAAAAATAAAATTTAAATAATTTTTTTTAAGTCTTTTTGACTTTTGATTCATGTAGAAAAAAGAAAATTCACAAAGTACAAAAATTTAAAAAAGAGTATTTACAAAATTAAATTTATAAGTCTAGAAAAACATGGTCTGTGATTGTGAAAATTTCGCAGAAAAATCATTAATTAAAGAACTAGTTTTAGAACCGTCCCATAGATTGGGTTTTTGGCCAGCTAACACTTCTAGAGCTGGAGGTGAAATTTTCAAAGTAGAACATGTACAGGCTATTTTCATGTGCTCTGAAAAAAGTTGCAGAATTAATACATTTTTCCTGAAAAGTTATATTCAGATTTTTTTATTTTTGAAAATATTTATTTCTGTCTATTTGCTTTTTTTGAAAAATATTTCCAGGTATTGAGGCTTTGATTCTATGGCCCATTTACACTTTGTGGCGTGATATTCGTATTAAGAATGAGGAAAAATCTGAACGTATTATGGCAGGTGGAATGCATTATGAAAGTGATCCCCCACCAGAGTACAATTATTATAGTACTTTACCACAGAAATCTTAAATAAAGTTGATTGGCTTTATTATTATTATTATTTTTTAAATAAAATAAAAAAATTATATATTATATTAAAATATACCTGTATCTTAAAATAAAAGTTATCCAGCGTAATAAAATATTAAATTCAACATTTTTATTTATTTATAGAACAAAGGTCAATATTAAATTGTAACTAAAAAGCTTTTTATTTACTTCCCTAAAGGGAATAAGTACAATGCATTTCACCCATCACTAATTTCCAAGTCTTTAATAATTCCTAAAGCTTTTATAAAATAAATTTTATATTCAGAAGATTAGTTGGCGATCAAAGTGTGTATCTCTATAAAGTGTCTATTTAATCAACGGGTATTTTTTATATAAAAAAAAAGAAAACAAAAAATAATAAAAAAATAAATAAAAATGAAGTGCTGGAGTCGTTCAACATTTGGTGTCGTTATTGGCATTTTAAATATTTTAATTTATATATTAGTTACATTGGGATTTATGTCAATGTTCACTTCCCCCGGTTATAATGCTGACCATCAAGACCCCGGTAATTTGAATTAAATTATAGTTAATATTTTCATTAATTAGTGAGAAGGATTACATTTCAAATTCGATTTTTAAATGTTTCAATTAAAAATATTGAAATATTTTTTGTTCACAATAACAAACATTTTTATTTTTCTATAAAACAAAATTATCTTTGTTTATGTACACATGTATGTATGTAAATACATATGTATGTATGTGTATACATATTTATTAAAATATTGATAAGCTGTATTATCGCCAGTTTGGGATTTTAAGTCTGAAATAAATATAATAAATACTTTTAAAAGCATCACATTTTAAATTAAAAGGTTAAACATTTCTTGATACCAAAAATCAAATTAAAAATAATTGAAAAAGTACCGTATACAACGAATAAAAATTAGGGGGGTCCCATAATGTTGCTTTTTTAAAATCAAATTGTTCAGCTTTAGTAATAGGGAAAATGTTTAATAAACTTCCTATTTGTATGTATGTTTTTTAAATATAAAAATGTTTTAAATAACAAAAAAAAAAAAAAATTTTCCCAAATAAAAAAATGTATCGATTATTTTTTTCAAAAAAGAAAATTAATCGAAAAACTTTACATTTTCTATAAACAAAAAACTTAACGATTAAAAGATTATTTATAGAAAAAGTTTTATAACACAAAATTATATTAATAATTTTCTATAAAAAAAAATTATCGAAATTTTCGGTAAAAAGAAAATAAATAAACATTTTCTATAGGAAAAAAAATCTTACAAAAGTTTTCTATAACAAAAATGTAAAATAGCAAATAAAAACAAATTTTATAGAAAATTTTTATAGAAAGTAACTTGGACGAATTTTTTCTTTAAAATGTAAAAATTATTGAAAATTGTATTTAGAACAAAATACAAATAATAATTTTTCCAATCCAAATCTCACTATTTAATTTAAAAATTTGAATTGAAAAACCTTATAATAACATTAATTTTCTTAAAAAAAAAAAAAAAAATTAAAAACAGATCGAAGAACAATCATACTTTGCACTATTCTAAGTGTATTTTTGATTATGATCATTATAAGTGGAGTTCTCATAATGGGTATTGTAAAGGTATGTAACATAACGATAATATACGAAATTAATCTTTTGAATTTATACACAGAAAAAAATATTTCAAATTATTTTTAAATAAAATTATTAAATAATTTTGTATTGAAATTTAATTATATTATTTATTAATCAAATTAACATTCTAATTGTTTTAAAATTATATTTTAAATAAATTTACGGTTCTTAAAAAAAATATAATGAAAAATTAAAATAAATTTACAATTTTTGAAAATTGTCAGTTCATTATATCTATTTAAGAAAAATTGGTAATAATGAAATCAGTTACTATCAGTTACATTTTGATGATAGGAGCATGATTAATTAAAATTTAATCAATATAAGCAATTTCGTAATTAAAGTAGATTTTAATTTTTTCTGTGTAATTTTGAAAAATATTTAATATCATAATTTTATTTTATTTATGTTTTTCCATAGAGACAACATAAGTTGATGATACCTTGGCTGATTGTAAGTTTTTTGGGGTTTGTTAGCGATTGCGTCCGTGTCATAATTACCGTTATAATGGGTATGGTAAATGGCGTTTCCTTTTCTCTAATAATTTATGTATTTTTCTTTAGTTTAGTTAGATGTGGTAAGATATCTTTTTAAAAATATATATTTCTTTTAAAATGTTTTAAAATTGTATTTATTTTGCTTTCTAGGTATAGAAGCTTTAGTTCTATGGCCCATTTATACTTTGTGGCGCGATATTCGTATTAAAAATGAGGAAAAATCTGAGCGGATAATGGGAGATGATGTTCATTATGAAAGTGGTCCTCCACCACCACCAGAATACAATTTTTATAGTTCTCTACCATTGAAGTCTTAAAAAGTTGTCAATTTATATTTTTTTATGTTATATAAGACTTAAATCAGGAAAGAATTAAAATTAAAAAAAAAAAAAAATACATATATATCTTTATGATATGATTATGATACGTTTTAAAATATTTCAAATGTTTGTAATACGAAATCTTATGAGTAATAATTACTAAATATATTGGAAGTTTTACAGTACTTCAAACTTTATAATTAAATATATAATATGTATTTTTTATTGTCAGTTTTTCTCTCTTCTCTTTTAAAATATTTGCAGTGAGTAATCTATCTCTTTTTGAAAACCTTTTAACAACTTAAGTTCACTGAACAACGTTTTTCTTTTTTTAACATTCCCATATTCAGAGTAATCGTACAAGTGATTGGATTTGAAAATTGTTTAAAAAAAGAAAATCGTTTTAAATATTATTTTTACAAATATTGCAAAATCACATCAGTGATGTCTATTAGAAGGAATAAGATTATAAATGTACAATTACTAAGAGGAGAGTTTTATAAAAGTATATATTTTTTTTAATTAGTGTTGCAAGAAAAATAAATAAATTTAAACAGCAATTATTTAAATTAATAAAATACCATATGAAATTTTATTTAATATTATTATATATTAAACAAGACATAAGGGCTTGATACTCTCAATAAAAATAAAATTAATTAAATTTGTATCATCTGATCGTCTAGATCTTAATAAACATCTTAATAAAAAGTTTTTAATATTTGTTAAAAGTTATGAGTCGCTCTATATTTGGTATTATTATTGGAGTTTTAAGTCTACTAATGTACGCTACAGCCAGTTGTATTATTATTTATGTTTTAATAGAATCGAATGACTTGAGATTTCATCGTAATGGTAAGTGATAAAAATAATATATTTTTACTGAATTGTAATTACATTTTGTAATGATCATATATTTTAGATAATTTTTATAATATTGCAATTGGTCTGTTCATAGTATTAATGATTTCATGTTTAATTATGACTCTGGTATCGGGATTATTGATTGCGGGCATTATAAAGGTGTGTTACTGAATTCGAAGTTAGATTTTGAAATAAAGTTTGTTTTGATTTTTTTCTTTTTATAATTTTCTAGAAACGTCACAACTTAATTAGGCCTTGGATATATCTATCCATAGTTGGAATTGGATTGAGTATAATTATTTTAATAATAAGTGCACAAGTTGCATTTGAAGATACTAATATTTTATCCAGTGTCATTGGAATTGGTGAGTATTTAAAGAAAATTAAACTAAATAAATAAACAATAAATGCAAATCTTATTTGCTTAGTTATTTAATTAGAAACAAAAATATTTTATTCTCTCCAGGGATGGAAAATTAAACTAATTTCGGTACCAAAAGAAATTTTAATAGTTGTTTTTCACCCCCAAAGTACTAAAATTTAAATGTTTAAATTTAATTTGTGTATTTAAAATGAAAAATAAATTCAATACGAATTCATTGAATGATGTTTATTAATATTAATTATTACACTTCAGCACTTCAGTCCCCGATAAATTTTGAACATTTTCACTTCCATTAGTATCAACTTTTCCATTCCTGATCCTCCCTTAAAATATTTAACACTCTTTAATTTCTCTTATTTTTATTTTTGTTTATTGAACAGTTGTCCAAATTTTAATTTGGTATCCCATCCTCACTCTCTACAAAGATATAAAGGCAAAAAGTGAAACTGGTTTTTTGTATGATCAACAAAATGTTTTTGTTTCTCCCAATCATCCTTTTAATACAACTTACAATTCATTGTCTCAAAACAACATTTAGCAAAATGTTCATGGATACCGATGATATCATCGACAATTTTTCATACTTAATGTTTTTGTTTGTATAATAAAATTAATTAAAATTTTTTATTTTAATTTAAAGAAATACAGGTACTGCTTTTGTAAATAAAAATCATAATATTTTAGTCATCTTGCCGAATCTACATATATACCCCCTCTGTTCGATCGTGGATATTAAAAAAAAAATATTTATATGCAAAGAATTTTATCTGTTAAACACAAATATTTCTTCAGTTTTATTTTTATTTTTCATTACATTGTGATTTGAAAAATGTTCTTGCTAAATGGATTTTTTTGGGGAAATTTTCTTTTAAGAAATGAAACAAATTATTTTAATTTAAAAGTTCTTAATTTAATCACAAATAATTTTTTTTTTATTATGAGTAAACATGTTGTTCCAACTCCTGTCAATATCTTTACAAATGTGAAATCGTGTAAAATGTAAATGTTTTGCTAGAAATATTGTATCGAGAATATATATAAAAAAATAAATAATAAATAAAAAAAATTCTAAATAATAATTTGTAGTTTTATTTAATTTCGGGTTTAATTTTTCGATTTTACGTACCCTAAACTCGGGCCTTACAGAAGTAAGTGTTTTTTTTTTTCTTTTAAATTGTGTATAATAAAAATATGGGAAATTATCGAAAAATGCATTACAAAATCAAACAACCTGTTCGAATATAACATTTGTAATAATGGTTGTCGGGTTCTGTGACAGAGGGTACTGTCATTGTAATTGTTGTTGCTCCTTTTTTTTTTGGTGTTTTGAGCCCTAGGACTGTCGTTTTGAGTTGACACAGGATAAGTTGCTCTTATGTGTCCTTTACCGTTTCCCACCCCCACTGACATTTGGCTGAATAGCGGGCACTTTCTCGACGAGTTCACGCTCTTGCATAAGCGACAACCAATTGACAACCAATTTTTAATTAAAAATAAAATATTATTTATAATTTAATTTAAAAATTATAGTATATAATAGAATACCTATAATAAAATAGATTAGAAATTTTTGTGTATTTAAAAAAAAAATCGAAAAATATTTATTACTCTTAATTAATTTATTTACATGACAATCTCTCTCATGTTTTCTCTCTCTATTACTACTATAGCGGGTGGACGTTATATTTTTATATTGGCTCTGTGCTTCTTTTATTTAATATTCAAAAATTTTTTTTAGAAATCTAAATATTGACTTCACGTTCATTTATGCTATTGTTAATCAGATATTGATATATATTTTGCCTAACCAGTTATGATCTAATTGTATGCTTCATTCTCTTCTTATCTTAACCGATAAGGGCGCTCGATATCTATTTTGAATTTTCTTGTTAAATGATAAACGCCACTTCGAAAATAGTCATGGAAACTGCAAATAAAAGTTACACATATTAATACA
The DNA here is from genome assembly GCA_001735545.1 of Phormia regina. Classification (NCBI taxonomy): domain Eukaryota; kingdom Metazoa; phylum Arthropoda; class Insecta; order Diptera; family Calliphoridae; genus Phormia; species Phormia regina. Next base: position 20,837 of record MINK01188006.1, read on the forward strand.
TTTAATTATAGCGAAAGAAAAAAAATAATTCAGCATAATGGGACAGATATCAACCAAGCTGTAGGAATTATTTTTTTCCAATCAAAGTAATAGCCCAGAAATGACGGAATTTATTTTCACGTGCGCGTTCCTTACCCTGATTTGTTCTTAATTTGATTCATGATTTAATAATTGAAACAAGTTCCAAACAAGATAAGAGTCATAAATTATAATTAATATAAAAAATGTGTAAAATTTTATTAAAATGTTTGATTTAACGTAAATTTCTCTGTTACAGGAGAATCACAATTACATTTTTATTAATCCCATTAGATTAATATATTTTTTTGTTTTAATTGTCCCACCGTTTGTAGTTGCAGGATCAATATAGTGTTTTGATAAAATATTGATCAACTTTATTCTTTTCATTACTTAACCCTAAAAATATTTTTTTTTAATTTATTTTTCCTTTTGCAGTTACTTTACTATCCTAAATTTAAATTTAAAATTAAAAATTGATTATCACAATATCATTCATTACACGCAAAGAAAAAATTGGTCTCGGGTGCCATAAACTAAGAGCAACATACTATGCTTGTATATATTGACTCCAGGTTACAAATGAGTTATATTTGTACGTATCATTATCTGTTCCATTTAATCATTTTCTCACCATTTAATGAATTGTTTATCCATATTTTTTATAACTTTTTTATAAATATTCCTCCGTTTCACAATTTTTTAA
>MINK01188007.1:0-15860 GCA_001735545.1 Phormia regina
AACAATTATTAATAAAAAACATAATTAAGGATTTAATTATAACAGTTATTATTTAATTAACATAATGTAAAGCTAGTATATTATTATTTACATAAAAACTAAAGTTATTAATATATAGTGTTATTTAATTAATTAATTAATTTAAATTTATTTGAAAGTTTTTCGTTTGTAGCAAATATAAATCCTCGTCAAGACTTTCTTTCAAGGTTAACGAAACAAAATTGGCAATCTACTGATTTCATTTGAATGTTTTTGAACAGAGTTTTCTTTAAAATTATAAAATTGTTTTTTTTTTTTTTTTTTTTTTTTTTTTTTTTTTTTAAAATTTTAAAATTTTTTTTTTTTTTTTTTTTTTTGTTTTTTTTGGCAATAATAAGCATTTTTGGTAAAATTCAACTAATTCCTATATTATCGATATTGACCTTTGAACTTTTAAAGTATATAGTAAATATCTTACTTGTCGTTTTAAAGTAAATATGTTTTTCAGTTAAATGAAATAAAAATAATTATTGTCCAATATAAATTTTAGAAGTTATGAACTAGTTTTTCATTTTACTCCGAAAGTTTGTTATTTGAGCATCGGAGATAACAAATCCAAAAATATCTGATTATTATCAATTTTCATATGGAATAACTTAATAGCTGGATACATTAAAAAAGTATATAAGAATGAAATCTTACTTGAATATTATGTTATGTGCCTAATTCTTCACATTCATTGCTTAAGGTAATAATTTTATTTTTGCTTGAGATAATCATTTTCATGAGTGTATAATTTTTACATTGTTTTTTTTTATTATTACTATATTTTTTTATTAAAATAACATTTTTATTCTTTCTGTTATTCCTATTTAAATATTGCTTAAATTTCGTAGAATCTTAATTTCTAGCCTGGAGTCAATACAGTGTCAAGTATTGATATTCGTTTAAGTTACACTTGAGATCAAACAATTTCTTAGAAAAAAATATAAGTTGTTTACTATTGTGACCATTATATCCCAGAAAAATTTCCATCACGATTATTTTTTTCATAATTTTTATAAAAAAGTAAATGTTACGGTATATACGAATTTTTCATACTAAATATTATTCTTTTTCACTAAAATATAAATAATTAAATAAAAAACCCTTAAATCAAGATTGTATTTGAATTAAAATCTATTTTTAAAGTTATTTTTAAAATAAGTTTACAAATAGTTTTTTATGTATTTTTTTTTTTAGCTGCTAAAATTTGTTTAACTAAAACTATATAAATGTTTGTCATGTTGTTTAATTAGTGAATTATGAAGCGAAATTAAGTAAAATATTGATTCTAATAGAAAATTACACTTTGCTACAGTAAAAAATCTATCGAGAAATGAGAATATCACCAATTAATGTTTTTATACACTTTTTCAGTTCCTTTTAGGCTGATTTTCGACATTGGGACTTATATGGAGGCTACAAAATATAATAAATACAATTTAACACTGTGATTTATAATTTTATAAAACTTATTTCTGTGAAATATAAAATTTTTTGATTTTTGCATATTATTATTATTTATTATTTATTTATTTACAATCTGTTTATACAACAATAAGCAAATGATAAAATAGTTACAAAAAATAACAACAATAACAATAGATGTTATTGAATTAATTTACAATAACAAAATAAATTATTAATGTATATTTATAATTATTTATATAATATGGAAGAAACTACATGTATAACTTATTATTTATTATTTATTTTATTTTTTTTTTATTTATAAATATTTACAAAGGTAAGTCTAGAATATGTAATCTTTTAAGTCTTAGTACTTCTTCTATCTCATTTAGTAGGCCTATGGCTAATGGTTTAGAACTAAATTCGGTTATGGTTTCTTTAACTAAAGGGATTTTGAGATCATTATGTTTGGCCGTATTTGTAATAATCCAGGGTTTTGGATTGGATTCGTAGCATTATAAGATTTCTACATTTTTTAGCTGTTCCCCATAGTTGTATGCCATAAGTCCACACAGGTTTAAGGATTGCTTTGTCTAAAATAATCAGATTTAGGACTTAAAAACCAATAAGTCATTTTTGTTTTGATATTTTGAAATTTTCGTTTAGTTTTGATGTGTTTTTTTCAAGTAAGACGCTTATCGAAATACAATCCTAAGTATTTAACACTATCTACAATTGGAATTTGCATCGGATGAGAAAATTTTTGTTTCTCATCCGATTAAAAAAAAAAAAAATTATACATAGGCCCTGATAAGACCTATAAAAATGCTACATGTCCTATTAATTTCTGATAGTTTCCGAATTATTTGCGATTGAATTTTTAAACACCATAATTTTACATATTCTAGTATTTCTGACCGATTTTATTAACTACCCAACTCAACTAGTTAATGAGCAAAATTATCTATTGAATAAAAAAAAATTAAGTCAATATCTTTACTGATTTCTTTATAAACGATTTTAAATGTGAAAATTTTGTGTTTTTAGCCGAAAAAGTATCTTTACTGAGATAGTAACTTCACTGAGATGACTTTAAGATAAAAGGTCATGGTACACACCCTCCTGAATTCGCCCAATTTTATATGTATTTTTTGACTTTAGTCCATATTTTCCTAAAGCACGAATCGAGAAACGGAATGCAGTTTAAGAATCGGATTTATGTTTTTAAAGGTTTTCAATCAAAATCTAAGGGACTTTTGAAAAATGTGTATTTTATAGCCGAAAATGTGAAAAAAACATTTTTGGGATTTTCGGTGTTTTTTTTGGGAATTGTGGAATTCCTTTCACAAAGTTTACTATGTCACAGAAAATTTAATTTATTTTTTTTTGTGCATTTTTGCTCAAACACACATTTGAACATTGCCTACGGGAATAAATTATTAATGTTGTTATAGCTTTTTCTCATCCAAAATAGTACAAGGATTTTGAAATTTTCCTTGATTTAGTAAAATTTAAAGTGGCATAGTTTCTGTAAAAGAAATTGATTTTATTCAATCTTTTTCTATACAAATAAAAATTATGTCAGCTAAGTAATGTAATTTAGATAAAAATAATTTAATTTAGACTTTTTGCAATTTAGAAAAATTTTTTAAAATGTGTTTTTTTTTTGAGAAACTCTAAAAGTTTTATCTATAATAAAATATTTTTTTTATGGATATTTTACCGAAATTTTCAGCTGATGTTGACTTTATTGTATAATATAAGATAGAGAAAAAAAACTTTAAGATTTTTGTAAAACGAATCCCACAATTTCGCTATGTAATCTACATTTTTTCAAAGTCCCGAAGATTTTTATTTAAAACTTTTAACAACTTATTGAAGATTCTTAAAATATAATCCGCTTGTCGGTTCATGCATTTGGATTTAAAAAAATGTGATGATATAAAGTCAAAACTTTCATACAACATTTTTTTTTTGTTCCAAAAGAATCTGTTATCATATTTATAATTTGATTTATAATTTGACTGTACGGGAGTATCCTGCTTGCTGCGAAAACCAAATTGGTGGTCCGGAATGATATTACTTTGATCTAAAAAAACAATATTTCAAACCTCTTTGAAAAGCATGATAACAAACTTATTTGTCTATATCAACCTTTCAGAAAAGTTATTAATATTATCATTTTGATGATTGGAGCAAAATCAATTAAAAATTTATTAATACAAGTAATTTCGTAAGTGAAGTCGATTTTTACTTTTTTCTGTGAAAATTACAATTATTTTAATAACATTAATAGCAGTAGACTTTTGACGACAAAAAGCAAGGTAATAATTGTGGATGATCAAAATTATTTTCAACATTTTATTGTTTCGTTGTTTATACAACACAGTACTGACATACGAATACTTTAGACAATTTTATTACTTTCTTGATCGCTAAATCTAAACGTTTTATACTTTTTTTTTACGAAGAAATTTGTTGAAAACAGTTTTGATTTTATTCGTATCAATTGTTCGAATTATTCTAACGAATATTATTCGATTGGATTGCCCTAGTATATATGTATGTATATGGAAAACTAAACTTTTAATAAAATTCTTCTACCATATAATGAATTGTGGTGGTAAAATTTATGAAATTTTTATACTACAGTCGAATTTTTGTTTTTAAGGTTTCTCTTCATTTTGTCAATATAGAGCATACACAGTAGAAAAGTACAGGGCATTTAAAATTAGTAATTGTAAATGATTTGTAATTATTTTATTAAATGTCTATTGACAATGGTAAATACACAAGTATATACGAATGTATGTTAACATCAATATTATGTATGTATATGTATACATAAATACATAAACAATTGCTGTATACATTATTTATATTTTTCATAAAAAAAAAAAAAAAAAAAAAAAAATTTTTTTAAAAAAAAAAAAAAAAAAAAAAAAATTACAATCAATAATTAAAAGTATTGTATGGTTTCACTTGATTTTTATCACAATAATACTTTGAATAAAATAAAAAAAAATCTACAATTTCTATTATACAATATAAAGCCGCAGTTCTACAATTAAATTTTGAAATAAATAATATTGAATACAATTAACATTATTTGTTTGTTAAAAAAATACGACATTAAAGTTTAAACATATTATTTTAAATTAAATCTAAATATTTGGTTGATGTTACAATAAGTATATTCACACACTTCTCTAGTAAATGAAAAAAAAATAAATAAAAAGAAAATAAAATAAAATAAAAAAATGAGAAACGTAAAGAGAGTCAAATCTGCATCACATCGTATGTTAGATCTGTGTCCAATTGTGAAATTATATTTTTATTAAGTCCAAAAAAACATATGGGAATAAAAACATTTATGATCGTTATCATACCCCTATTACGGCATAATATTTGTATGAAGGTTTCGGTTCTTTTGTCGAAATAATTATTTTTGTCAAATTACATTAAGATATCGTTAAAGTACTTTGTTTAAAACGTTTACCTGGATAGGTAGATCGCCGACTGGCCACTCGACCAGATTAAAGAATGGACATCACTAAGTCGATTCAAAATATGATTATGATAATAATTTGAGTAGGAAATTCGAAAATATTTGCTGTACATTACAAACATTAGCACAAACGCATTTGTATTTCGCAAATAAAAAGCAAATAGAAAAAATTCAAAATTGATTCATGTAATAATATTATTTTGTAATTGAGTAATAATATTTTTACATATTATATTTGTTGGTTGGGAAAACATAATTGTACTGCCCTAATATGAATTTGTCTTCAAATGTCCTAACGACTCTAATGTCTTGTCGATTTGTTTGCAAAACTATTTATTTATTATAACATTTTATTACAAATCGATGATTTGCTTAAACAACAGTAACATGAAATAATTAAATTTGACATTTTGCACTACTATGGTAATCAATAAAATGTTTACATATCTATTTAACAGGGTGTGGTCATAAAATTAAGGATAGTCCAACAATGACCAGACTTCGTCTAAACGAAGTATACTCTTACATATTATAAAAACATAAATATTTGATTCTATTTGAACTTTAGGATAATGTTTCGTTTAATTAAAGTTAAAATTGTCTATGTCTAATTCGAATTTTACAAGAATCAACTAACAATACTATTATAATTTAATTCTAAAGAAAATAATACTAGGTTTTCATTTTATTAACTATACTATTTTCAGAACTATGTGTTCTAAAGTTTCGTTAAAATTTTTTATTTCAAATGAATTGATTAAATTTATCACAAACTACATTTTACTATTGAGTGTTAAAAGTTTTTGCTAATTTTAGTCTTAACCCAATTGAATATAAATATTAGAATATTATTTCAAATTAAATTATTTAAATTTTTATTAAATTATTTTAATAATATATTTCCCAAAATAATAACAAAAATAGTATATAGTCAATTCCACGAGAGAAGCACCAAAAATATTTTCTATATCTTCTAATTTTGCTAATATTTGGCATATGTATCTTCATTTAATTATCTTAATTTTTTATTTTTTTGAATTTTGAAAAATTCGCAAATTTACTCACGAATTTAATTTGCAAAAAAGTCAACAAAATCACAACAGTATGTAAATTTAAAGTTTAATGTCTTCAAAAGGGTTAAACAGATTTTAATTAATTAAATTGAATATATAAGAAATATTGAATACTTTACACTGTGGTGTAAAAGTATTCAATATTTATTTTTATAGCATATTAATATTATTCACAGTTGTTATTGGATTTTACGGAAAATATTCTATTCGAATTTAAATTCAAGGAATTTATATTAATTTTGTTTTTAAATAATTTAATAAAAATAGTTTTATTTATAATTCATTTACTTTTATAATTTGTGTGTCCAAAGCGTATTTGGACATATATGTATAGTAATGTACAAAAGAAAAACAAACAACATGATACTTAATGTCAATTTGAAATATTTAAATAAAACGGAAGAAAACAAACCGATATTGATTGCAAAATAACAGTGATGAACATAAATTATCAGTTTAAGGTACTTTTTGTATAAATAGTATTCAAATAAACGATTTACTTTACATACGATAAATTAAAATTTAAGTGCAAGTAATCATGGTGTCATAAGATTATATATAAATTACTTTTTCTCATAGATATAAAACACAAAAACAAAATGTGCAACACTTACCTACGATCGACCTAGAAACACTTTTTAACTTCACGTAAACCTTGTGCATCGTATTTTTTTTTTAATATAATTTCCTTAAATCCAAAAAATATATGATTTTTTATACTGGGATCGAACCTATTGAAATTGGTTTTAATCGATCTATTATTTCACGAAGTGTTATTTAAATAAAACATTTTCCTAATTCTATTTTTTGCAACATTTATGTTTGTCACAGAATAATATGAATACAATACAAATATACTTTATTTTCTTCATTATATTCATTGTATGTTTGTAGATATGTATATACATATATCTTTATATTTGTTTAGATAGTTGTGCGAGAAGAATATTTTCTTAATTATTTACATTTTTGTTATTGTTTTTTGTATTTATAGGTAAATTATTTGCTTTATATCCTTGTTGTTGTTCCTATTATTGGAGTAGTGTCCTCATTTTTATTTATTTGTTACACTGCATGTGATAAATTAAGATTTATACGTAGAGTCTTTTATATTTTAAATACGAATCGCAAAAAGATCCTTACATGCAAACACACATACACTTATTCAGTAACTAAATACATATGTGCAAGTGTGTGTGTAAGTAAATTTTATTGATATTGAAAACATACGAATGACATCAACAATAAAGGTGAATGAATAAAAAAATAGAGAAAATATTGGAAAACGATTTCAATTTATAAAATTTTATTTAAGATTTGTATGTCAATTCTTTGCAAAATGTTTATTATATTTATTAATAAAAATACATATATATATATATATATATATATATATATATATATATATATANNGGTAAAAAGAAGGGGTAAAGAGCCCTTCTAGAAGGCCTTTTTTATGTCCAGAAGACCTTCCCCCTGCATTCCATGTTCATTTCAATTTTACACGCGATGTCATTGCGAGGTAGGCCTTACACATTCGCGACCCGATACAGTCCTTCTAGAAGACCTTTTTATTGAAAACTGCAAACAGGCCTTCTGTAGAAGTACTAAAAAAGAGTCCTTCTACAGAAAGCCTTCTACAGGTCTACTCTATTTAATAAAATATTTTTTTATTTATATAAAATATATAATTTTTTTATTTTAAATTATTATAAAATGTTTAAAACTTAAAAAAAAGAAAACAAAATTCAATTAAAAAACATTTCTGTTAACTTTTGACAAAACATCATAAGTTATAATAAAAACCATAAATAAAAAATACAATTATCATAGAAAATCACATCCTATTCAAACAAAGAATTGGAGACAACTAAATGATTTATCATTCTTTTTTGGATTTTCTGCTTTGAATTTTGATATTGTTTTTGTAACGGTTTCTGCACGGTTTTGTTTTTTTTGCAATTACTATAAGTCTTTCTTTCCTTCAAAATAGAGAAGGGAATTAAAACAATGTCTTTTTATAATAGATTTGTTGTTGTTTAAAACAAAAAGAACGGATCAAAAAAAATAAAAAGGTTAATTTCTTAAATTAAACAAATAAAAAAATGTTACACTAATAAATGGTCTAAAATTAAAGCAAACAAAAAAAAAAAGAAATGTATTTAAAAAATACAACACTACGGTCCTTCCAAGAGAAGCGAAGTTGGAAGGTCTGTCGATTTTTAGTAGGCAGGAATAAGGGGCATTCATGAAGGCCTTATTAGAGAGGCATGTTAGCATGAGGCAACTGCATCTGAAAAAGGCCTTCTAGGAGGCTGCTCGGTAGAGGCTCGCAATTTATACCGGGCTGGATAAATACTATGTGGCAAGTGTGTTGGTAAGTAAATTTTATTGATATTGAAAAGCATAACGAATGACATCAACAATAAAGGTGAATGAATAAAAATAAGAGAAAATATTGGAAAACGATTTCAAATTTATAAAATTTATTTAAGATTTGTATGTTGTCAATTCTTTGGCAAATGTTTAATTATATTTATTAATAAAAAATAACATATATATATATATTATATTATATATAATATATTTAGTATATATATATATATATATATATAATATATAATATATATATATATATATATATATATATTTATATATAATATATAGTAATATATATATATATATGTATGTATGTATTTTTATTATAAATATAAAGTTACAGTGGGTTCCTAAAAATGAGTTATTTCGAAATTAAATAGAACTGATGGAGGTATTTTGGAAGAAATTTCGGCATGGAACAATCCCTGAGGAGGAGCATGCTAATCGATTTGAATGAGAACATGTTTTTAGTGAATATAATATCAAGACCTACTGAATTATTTAAAAAAAATTTAAAATATTTTCAATGTTTGATGGTATTATTGTAGCATATTTTAGGGTTTCTTAGTATATTTTTTAGAATTTTCTTTTCAATAATTATCGCGATTTTTAGAAAATTTGTGAAAAATTGGATCTAATCTAAGTTATTTCTATATATTGATTGAAAATAGATTTAGATGTTAGAGTTTATTGCAAGGAAATACTTTTTAATATTGTGATCATATTTTTGGCACAAGTAAATATATTTTGGTACATAAAATGTTTCTCTCTCGAAATTTTGTGATGCCAATGTTTCTAAAACATTTTCGAATTATCTTCGTACAAAAGTTAAATTGAACATAAGATAAACAAACATTAGTTTAACAACAACCAAACAATGATAAAGTGTTGTGTAAATTAAGAAAATTATTCCAATATCTTACAAATTGTAAATATTTATAAAATTTCTTTTATTCATGGATATTTATATATTTAGGTATAAAGGCAAAATCGTACAATACACATACATATAGGTGCAAATGTCTATAAATATTACTAATACTTATGTATGTATATATCTTTAGTAAATATTAAAAAAAAAAAAAAACCAAACAAACAAAATAATATTTAATTTAGAAAACTCATTAAAAGAAAGTATTTTTCAATATAAAACGAATATATCTTATACAGACGATTAAATAAAGTTATTATTTTATTTGTTATTTGAAAAATTAATGATTTTTTTGCAATTATATAACAGGTATACGTTTATAAATATTATAATAAATTGAAACGACAGAGAATTTGAATAAAAATAATAGAAGTGAAAATTAAGTTATAAAGTTTAAATATTTTAAGAGAAATATCTAAAAATTACTATTTAAAATATATATTTCTAAAAACATATTTTTGGACCTATTTTGTATCATATCTTTACGGTAAAGAAAGCACTGAAGTGGTACCAAAACCATAAGTTTTTGTACTAGGATATGTGAAATTTCAAAATTGTTCATAGCTTAGACCAGTGGAGAGATATTGAGTTCTTGTGAAAAATAAATTGAAGGGAACAAAAAAGATGTCCCCAAAATACCGAAGATTTTAATAGAATATTGTACACCGTTCCAAATAATTGACTGAAGCAACTAAAGGTTACCAACGGAAGGTTACCAAAAATGGTCAGTAGTTAAAAATATAAAAGTTATATTTTTCTCTAATCTGTAATAAATTATCAATTTAATAAAAAAGAAATTAAAATTCTAGGATCAACCATTTCCATGTTATTGAATATAATATATGTTGAGATTTTTTCGTACGCACTCCTTATATCGCAAAAAAAAAATCTAAAAAGTTGTTCTGTATTTTGATATAAGAAATTCACATAAAGTATTATAGAGAAATCAAAATTAAATTATTATTAACAAATACAAAATAAATTGTTTGGTGTTGTTCTTAAAAACTTTTCTTTATTTGTATAATAATTTACAGTTACAAAGTTTGTATGTATTTTTTATTTTTATATTACAAGTATTTTCGTTTTATATTCTTGTTATTACGACTTTTATTTTACCTGAAAATCCATGTTTATAAAACTTACTCAACTAATAATCTTGCCATCATAACTCATTATCTTCCATTAAAAATAATGAAAGGAGCAAAAAAAAAAAAAAAACAGGAAATTACTTAGTCTATTGCATTTATAATGTCATAAATAGTTACATATATATTATTGTTTTTATTTTTTATTTCATATTTAAAATGGAAGATAAGTTGCTACTTTAAAGAACTTGCATAAAAGTTGATGTTTGCATTTTTATACATTTTTATACCTTGTTTTTTTCTTAATATATTATTAGCATGCCCTATCCGGTTTGTTTCGTTTACCTTTGGATTTTTTATTAATAATCACATAAGCATTTTTGGGGGCTACTGAACTGTTCACCTCTTCACTATAAAAAGAGCAATAACAATTTTACACTATTTGCAATAATATTTTTTGACACCATAATTTAAGAAGAATAAGCATCAAATAATTGAAAATTGTAAAAATATTTTCATATTTAATTTGATTGTGTATTTTTAAATGTAAAGACATTTTATTTTGAATATTTTGTTAAATAATTTTTTATTATAAATTTTTTTTAACAACAAACACTTTATCAAAAACAACAATTTATTCAGTTTTTAGACCTTGTCATTGAAAAGTAAGTACATCTGTAACTACATGCCATTACCAAGTTTTTGCTGGGTATTTCTTTGCTAATTTAGTGGATTTTCTTTTCTTAAATAGTTTTTATTTGTAAGAATAAGGTCATGGTTCAGACATCACATCAACGTCAAGTTTCTTTAATTATTGTCATTACAATACACGCAAAATAAAAGATCATATGTTACATTCTCGGGTGAAGCGTCACTAACACAGAAAAAAGTAAAAATCGACTTCAATTACGAAATTTGTAATATTAATTAATTATTAATTGATTTTGCTCCAATCATCAAAATGATAATATTAATAACTGCAATAATTGATTTTATTATTACTGTTTCTTTTTATATTGACATAATGAGCTAAAAATTGTTAATTTTTTTTTTAATTTATTTTATTTCTATATTTTTATAGACAAATCTTTAATTTTTCTTTAACAATTTAACTGGCAATTTATTTAACATATAAATTTAAATCAATTAGAAAATTAATTATATTAATAAATAATATAATTAAATTTTAACACAATTTAATTTTATTAAAAAAATATTTTAAATATTTTTTTCTGTCAATTCTTCTATAGGCAGAAAGCCAACCCATTTTTAAATTAAAACTTCATAAATAAATTGAAGATAAAAGGGGAATTAAACATATTCCTAAAAATATTTCAGTCTTTATATTTTCCTTAGAAAATACAAACATACAAACACTACAATTTATAATTTCATATATATATAGATATATAGATATATAGATATATATATATGCATTTTGATTTGTGCAAAAGTTTTGCTGCTGTTTTTTTAAGCTGTTGAATGTTTTAACTTAATACTAATTAAAATGAATTTCTTCTTTTTTTGCAAATCACTCTTCAAAACAAATACTTATTGCCACATAAAATAAAAACACATAAAGTATAAAATGAAAATAATAATAATAAAATATAATGAATAGTTGGGTATTACACTATTTCCAAAAAATAATAATAATAATCCTGGCAAAACTTGGTAATGGCATGTAGTTACAGATGTACTTACTTTTCAATGACATGGTTTAAAAACTGAATAAATTATTGTCTTTTATAAAGTGAAAAAAAAAAAAAAAATATTATAAAAAATTATTTGACAAAATATTCAAAATAAAATGTCTTTACATTTAAAAATACACAATCAAATTAAATATCATGAAAATATTTTAACCAATTGTGAATTATTTGTTGCTTATTCTTCTTGTAAATATAGGGGTTAAAGAGCTAGTGAACACTTCAGTAGCCACAAAAAATTGCCCGCCCAGATTTTACATACTTATCTAAAATTGGTATATTTAAAGGTAAAGAAAAATTTCATATAATTACATTCGGATACACGAAAACACCCAAGCAAGAGTGGAACCATACATTGTGCTTTACATGAAAGTGCAGTCGGCCCAGTAACACAGAGTACAACTAACCAAAACAGGATTTTCACCCTGTGGCATGAACTGAGAATATTCTCAAATTGAGCATAAACATAGGATTTATTTCAAACATTATTTATTGGTATGAATTCTTTTTAATATAATAAAATAAAATCCCCTTTTTTTAGTTATTTAATATTAGACACTATGGCTGGTCAGCTGAATCATTTTATAAAATCAATGAATTTTTTAGTGACTGGAAATTTTAACTAATGGCTTCAGTAATATTTTAAAATCAATGAATTACTGAACAATTTGAAAGTAATTAGTTCCTCTAATGACATCTGGGTAATGGCATGAGGTAAGTAGTTGCCTCAAATATTATCAGCGTGTTAAAATAATGGGTTATTCAGCTAATGTGTAAGTAGTGTAAAGCCATTATATAAGCCATTATATTAGCTTCTTAACTCATTACTTGGCAACCAAAGTTTTTGCTGGGAATAATAATAATAAAGAAAAAAATTAATAATAATAATAAAATTCCGCCTTTCAGTTATGTTATTTTAAAAGATTTCAATTTAATTTTGTTGCATTATTTAAATTACTAGTATATATAGGATTATAAATTTACTTTACTGTTATGTTAGACCTGGGTTTGATTTTTTTTTCCCCTCTATTACTTTTAGAAAATAATGATTCAGTTATTTTATGTTTATCCTATTAAACTTTCATACTTGGAAAACATTTTTAATAAACTCTTTGAACATCTTATTTTAAATCGTTGAATGTTTCAATTATAAACTCTGTTTTATATTCGTAAAAAGGTTACTTAGCAGCTTATAAAGAAAAATAGTCTATCTATTCAAATACCATTCAGTCGGTAATGCTACGCTTGAAATTCTAGAAAATAATCGTGAAAAACAAAAGATCTTCATATATGATGATTAGTAAAGTTTAAAATGTACCAAAGAAAATCTTACAAAAAAATATTAAATCTATTTTGTCTGTAAATAAGGTGTAATGGATTAAAAAAATATACATGTATATTATATAAAAAAGATTACAAATGGAATCTGTAACAAAAATTGTTTGTAATTAATTTTGTACAGCATCTTAAAAACATCTTGTATATTTTATTGATTTCTATAAGATTTCTTTTGTAGATTTTTATAAAAAAAAAAATAGTAATAATAATAAAAAATATCTTAAGTAATAACATGGTTAATTATCGTATTGAAAGTTTTTTAATAATCCGAGTTAAGAGGAAAAAAAAAACTGAAAGAAATGTTGAAAGAAAAATAAGAATTTTTAAGAGAATACCATAACGATGTTGATTATTTTTCTTATATATATTTATACACAAGACATTGGACTAAGAAAGGACGAAAGTGATGAATGGAAATTTAAAATTATGTGAAGATTGTAGTATTTTATTCCAGATTTTGTAAATAGCCGAAGTAAAACTCTTTCAAAGTATGAGTTTTTTTTTGTTAATTCTTTCATATATTAATATACATATGTATGTAATGTAGTAATTTAAAAATAACATAAATATTCAAAAATGCATTCATAATGGAAATGCAATTTTTGGAAACATTTTAATTTATTTTGGTTGTCCTCTTTTAGTAATATGTAAGTTTAAATGTTTATAACTTCTTACCTTTACATACTATTTTATTGATTTTAAAACCAGTATAGAGATAAGTATTGTAAATTATATTGTATAAGTCCAAAATATTTTTCCCTCTAAAGATACGCTCACAACAAGAATGAAATTTTCAGATGCAGTTTTCAGAAATTTCTACCCTTTCAATTTTAAATACTTTTGCTTAAAATAAAAGATAAGTATTTTTACTATATAAAACATTGCCATTTAGTGTGGGACAAATAGTTTTAAAACATAAAGGAACAAAATATGAATATGCATGATACAAATTAATTCCAAAATAAACTAAAAATATAAAAAATAAAAAATTTAAATTTTTTGAAAAAAAATAGGAAAAATATTTAAAAAAAATTGTTTAAAAATAGTGGACCATTTTATCCAAAAAAAAAAAAAATTATTATTGGACATTTTTGTAAACGTGATGATTGTTTTATATTAGAGGTAGAAATAAATTCACAAATTTTTCAAAATCCAAAAAAAATAAAAATAGAGATATTTAATTCGCTTTATAGGGTATGGGTATGCAAAAAATTAGCAAAATAGGAAGTCATAGAAAATATTTTTGGGCGTTCTCTAGTGGAATTGACGATATGCGTGTATATTTGATATTTGAAATTTTTCCTTCAAATTTTCCAATTTTAATGCAATTAATGTCTTCGTATAGTTTCCAGTTGAATTTGACGACTACATAATACCTTGGACTGAACTGATTTTGAAGTCATAGAAAACATCTCCCACAGAGTTTTGCGACTGGGAATAAGACCACATGATAAAAAAATGCTAGCTAAAAAGATAGGCAATTACATTTAATATGATCCTTCAAAGCTTTTAAACTACATTTAGCATATTTTCTCATCCAAATCCATAGAATTAAACAAGATATTTCTCCATGTATGATTTTTATAAAATTGTTTGATTGCTTCTTTTTTAAATAGAGATTTAAAAAAAATTAACTTTTGTCGATAAAGCTTTTTAGTGAACAGTACAAGTTGCTCCGCCTATAATCTTCTTAATGACTATATTATCTATCTAAATAATAAATTTGTATACCTTAATTAGGCTGTATTATATAATATGTGCTATAAAACAGAGTTACTGCATATTTTTTATTCCTAATAAATTTAAAATTTACTGTATAATAAGACTATTAGACTATTAGTGTCCGAAATATATATAAAAAGAAGTATTGAAGTTTTTGAAAATTATTTTTTTTTTTTATTTTATTTATTTAATAATTACATAGGATATCCTTAAAAAGACTTGCATACCACATTAGTTTGGATTTTGGGAGAAAATAAATTAAGTCTGTATTAAAGGTTGTTCATGTAATATTAGCACTTTGTTTTTAGCCTGATTGATTTTGTTTCTATTATAGAATCTATTACTAGAGTAACCAAGTTCTTAGTAGGTATGAAATGAATAAAAATAAATAAGCAAGAGATGAGATATATAATCAATATATTGGGTATCTTTGAATTTTATAATAGAAATTACTTGGTATTTATTTTGCATTGTTTTTATTTTATATATACATACATGTATTTATAGTTCTCTATGTAATATAATACATATGTATATACAATAAAAATAGTTGTGTTGTCACAATGTTGTTATTATTTTTACTTTTATTTTACTCATTATTTATTTTTTTTTCCTCTTTTCCGACAACTGAACGATTATTAGAACTCAATTATATCACACAATTACTTGGTATCCTTTTGTTAT